>BHDV01018355.1:308506-323233 GCA_005406045.1 Adoxophyes honmai
CCAAATAGTACAAATTTGGTACTAAATACTGCAATATGAATTGACTAAATCCAGGTCGTGGTCCCGCCATTATAACGCTAACTGAAACGTTGCATAGTCAAAACCATGACGATATTTCACGTTTCGTACAGTTCCTGGAAATTCGAGCATGGCTTTTTCCAGGTTAAAGCGATGCGCGAGCTTCTCTGTCTCTAAAATATCCCTAAATAAATCCGAAATATATCCAATGTCGAAGTGGTATTAAGTTAAGAATAACGTCTCTCAATTTCTTCCGTGGATGTTGTAAGAAGCGACTATGGAAATACCTAGGTTTAGGTCACTCGTAAATACATTTTATCCAATACCTACGTACCTTGTAAGTACCTAAACAGTTTTTTTTGTATTTAGGTTTATTATGAAAAACTGTTAGTACTAAAAAACCGGCATGAACCGTGAGTTTATTTGGTAGAATATTTTTGGAACCGTACTTAAAATTTGTACCGATGTACCTACTCGTCGATGTGTGCGTCTTTTTTGTAAATCTGCAACTCTTACAAAATTGGATAAGTAGTAATTACAGCCAAGAAGGTAGAGGTAGCGAAGGATATTAGAAATGCGTCGCCAGCTCAAATATATTTTATACTGAAGACTCGTTGAAAAAAACGGGAATCAGTTCCTTGATGTAGAATCACAAATTTGGTTTGGGAACAATTGATATGAAATTGCTTAGGTATGTGGTAATCTAACGCAACTCCAGTTCCTTGTAGCCATTACTTCAATCGCAGTAGGCAGTGCACGCAAAACATTACATAAATAAAACTATGGCGATTTAGCCACATTTACACACACATGCAAACCAACTTCATTTCAATGGACTGTGTTTTTATTTCAAGATATTGGTAGTTTATTAAGTATGTTCATTAAATACTAAGTAAAAATCGGTCAAGTGCGAGTCGGACTCGCGTTTAAAGGGTTCAGCACCAAAACTGCAAAAAAATCACGTTTTTCTTATGCACCCCTTAAATACTATTTTATTTTACTTTAATTACTAACATTAATCTGTAAATATTTCAAGAGTCTGCCTGTTTCCATTATTTGTATTTACCCAAAAACACCAAATAAATCACAATGTTGTATGAGCCTCCTGTAAATTATTATTATTATGTTACTTTTGGATTTTTCACATTTGAACATATCAAAAATTTCCCTTTTTTATAAATGAAGCAATCGAGATTAAAGCCTCATCTTTTGACAGATCTTCTATATCCGAATGATAAGCTGGAAAATCCCTCTTATATCCTACATCTACCTAATCTACATTGTCAAGAAAATAGTTGGGTGCCCAACTAGGTCTGACCCCGGAATCTAACTTGGCAAGATTAGAAATTAAAATTGAAACTGAATTTGGAATCGAAATTGGTGAAATCTCCTTTCAGTTCAAGTTAACTATTATTTAGTATACACATATTTTTTAGGGTAGAGAAAGGCATGTTGCGTAGGTTTGGTCACGTGGAGAGAATGGGTGAATCAAGGATATGGAATGAAATCTACAAGGGAAGTGTGTTAGGGCAAGGCGGTCGAGGGCACCCTCGAAAAACGTATATCGACCAGATCGGCGATGTACTAAACAAAGCCCAAATAAGGAGTACCCGAAACCGTCGAGTGTATATGACAAGAGTGATGAATGTGAGTGAAGCGAGAGAAGTATGTCAGAATAGATGCGAATGGCGCTCTGTCGTCTCTACCTACCCCGCAGGGAATAAGGTGTGACGGTTATTATGTATTACATATTTTTTAACACTGATTTGAAAATAGTGTCCAGTATCAACTTGGCTTGGTTTAATGTAGTGCAGGTAAGTTACCCTGGAAAAAGTGGTGTGGGAACTTACCACCACTATTTAAAACTATCAAATTAGATACCATGGCCTGTAATAAGATTTTTTTACTGTTATTATTACACTACTGCATCTAGATAAGCTTTTAAAATTAATTTAAGGTATTTCACATTGTCCAGGATTTTAATTTATTAGATAATCGAACTGGGGCCTAATTGAAATACTAATAGGAATAAACATGAGAGTATGTGCACTTAGATGTGTGGATGTTTGTTACCTTTCAATCAAAAAACTGAATGGAGTTTAAAGAACTCTACAATAATACATAATACACATATAGCTACCATATAAAACTGCACTGATAAAGTTGGAGGCAAAATCTACGAACATAACAGACTATTTAAGGAACAATACCTAAAAAACGTTATCAATAATTAATACTACTGACAAAACCAGCATGGTGTCTTATTTGTTATGTCTATGAAAAAACCTTGATTTGAAGTGAAAACAAATGAACACAATTAGCATTATAAAGGGGCAGGTCTACATTGACAACAATGCAGCAGCAACATCAGTCAAATGAAAGAGGTCATGGGGAGTTACAGTACCAAAAACATGTCAAGGAATATTTTTCAATCAGAAATGTTGTACATTAAATTGCCAGGCTAAATTAGTCTAAGTGAAAAAAGGGTCAAAACTAAATAACATCGGACACAATCTGCTCATAGTAAAATTAAATGAGTTGATGTTCAAATTAGAATAAAGTAGAAGTAATAAACAAGTTACACTTTCCGATATTTTTGCAATGTGATCCATTTCATTTTTAAGATTACCAAAAGCTAGTGTTTGAAGAAGTTTGATAAAATGTTTTACTAAAATACACAATACTTAACAAGGTTAGATAGTTTCAACCAAATTTTAAGCCATACAAAGCATTTATGTCAAACTGATTCTTAAACCTATAGTAAAGTTCAAACTTTTCACTTACAATGCTAACCAAAACGAATTCATAATGTTTTGTTTTTATTTAAAACTTGTTAATTAACAATAATTACGAGATACTTACCTTAGATTCGGTTTCAACCTGAAATAAAATTCAGTACCGCATGAATCACTACGATACCAACAGAACTCACGTAGAATCAAAGCTCAATAAATTAAGTTTTTTCTGAATTCGGACTATAACTCTTTGCGCTAAAGCAAACAAAACCAAAGTTGCCTACGCCCAAACTACCAAGTCTCTACTCTACTCTACACAACACAGCACAGCACAGACAGTTTACGCCCGGCCTGAGGTGAATGTGTGTGAGTGTATCGTATCGTAACGGCTGCTTTAGTCTATGGTTGATAACTTCAATCCGATCCGATCCAACCGTCACGTCATGAACTTGTGGCGTTGAATGGGCGTGGCTTGGAAGAGCCTTTAGTTAGTTCCACAGATAAGATACAAAAGTTTGTACAAAGCAAGATTTGATGCGCTCTTTGGAAGTTTGGCACCCGTACAGACTTAATAACAGTAGGTATACCCTCCTGGATCCTGGAGATACTTATTTTGCCAAAACTATCATTTTTTCCATAAACTGTATTAAGTACATACCCCTTACTGTTGGAAAAGTAATAAAAAAAATCCCGGAGTTTTCCCCTCGATTTTTCACTATGTCCTCAGACGAGTACACAAGGACTTTGACCTCACTCGAGAACAGTATTAACTAAATCAAAATACTAGAAAAATCAACTTTATTTGCGTATATACTCATAAAAACTCCTTATTTGTACTTCCTCCGATTAATTAAGTATCACATAAATCGCAATACATACATACATACATACATAAAATCACGCCTGTGTTCCCAAATGGGGTAGGCAGAGCACACGAAACGTGAAATAGACATATCCATGATTATGACTATTTCACGCTTCGCAGCCACTATATCACTAAATCGCAATATCACAAAGAATTAACATTACTTATGTACAAAATACATTTTTATACTGATTATACACTGGTTTACAAAGGTAACAGAATCTTTTGTTAAAAATAGTAACAAAAACGAACTTTAATATATAATTTGCACTAGACGCACTAGTACAAACATAAAAACTTGTATATAAAAATAAATCACTTCACTGGATGAAATTTGGGTACACTGAAATCTGAGTATTGTTCATGACCCAGATTTGATCCTATATTCTAAAAATTACAATTGTTACAATTTCACTAAGTACCTAACATTTTTTTCGGACTTAATCTAAACGTTTTGTTTTAATTCAGTTTTTAACTTGTAGAACAGGTGGTGAAAAAAATGGACTGGGAATGTCTTCATTTTCTAAATCGTGTGCGAAACTTGAACAAGTAGCTGCTGATTCATCGTTTATTTGGCTTCTTATGCTTGGACTAGAAAAACGTGATCCCCCTCTATTTCTATTTCTAATGCAGGACTAGGAACCGCCGAAGTTATTTCGTTCGATATATTTTGTAGATTTCAAAGATGTCATCATTGCCGTTTTCTGATTCAGATGAAGTAGAATCATGGCGTTCTAACTTTAGAATGATGAATGATACTTAGTTGTCACATAAACATTTTCGCCTTCGGAAAGGCCGTCGGATTCATCGAAATCAAGCAACTCCTCTATTTCACAGTCCTTTAAGCCTGAAAATTGAAATTAAAACATAATTAATTTTTACGAAAGATAAAATAACTGACAACGTTAAGACCCTTTGTACTCGTACGAGAACATAAAAAAAACTAATCCGTCCTCTTGTACTCGCATGAGTACATTAACTTCAGAGATACATAAAACTATTTTTTTCCAATTACATGCCAGAAATGCACTTACTAACATATGAAATATACCAAAAGTGTACTAATAAAAACAAAACAAAAATATATAATTAACAATCCATTGAGATAACTTTAGATTTACTTACCGCGAGGCATGGTGTGGCTGGCAGTGTCCGATGTCAAAGCCGCACTGATCGCTGATTGGGCGTTTGTGACTCGGTGTTTATTTTTTTATGTTGACAAGTGCGTTCGGAAACGTACTATGCGTGTAAACTTGTTAAGACGGTTTGACATTAGACTTCAGAATTTTTTTAATGTTATGTCCTCATGTGAGGACCGGGGGATCCAGGAGGATACTCTTAGTAGTCTCATTCTCATAGTCTGGGATTACGATTTTACTATGTATGAGGTCGCGCATTATTTTTTCCAGATAAAAAGCGATTTACGAACATACACTCACCACAAAAAACTAGCCAAGTTTGTTGCCGACCATACATATACACTTTAAAATGTACTTTCTGTGCAGCGAACGCTAACTCTAATAATAAATCCTAGAATACTAATATTACAAATGCATTTTTCTATCTGTTACTATTTTACTCTTCAATTGCAGAACCATTTCAGACGAACGTCTCAGATTGGCTATATGTAGCCCTCAAGGTTTACCTATAGGAAAAATGCGAAATGTTCAGTTCCCTATTTCGAATTTAGGTAATAGGTTTTAATTAATGGACATGATTTAGCTCACCGCTTTATCCATTAAAAAGCGATATGTGAACTTACTAAGCACCTACTACCTATTTAAAATTTAAAATCATTCCACTGAGCCAAACTTTCCCTATTAAATATTTGTGTTGCTTTTAAAATAAGTGATTCTAATTAAATCATTTGTTTCAGTTTTCTTTGAACCAACTGATCGAAGGAAAGCAGCTAAAGCTGTAAGGAATGGGCTCCGCGTCGCTTACTCTTCACCTAACATAGCAGAGTTGCGCGCGATGGCTCAGGCAGTCCAGTCTAGTCCACTCCCTGGATACTCAAATGACATTAAAGAAATATTAGATTTGTCCATAATACTATCAAAATATGTGGGTTGTCTTATAATAACAATGGGCGCCAAGGGCGTCATTGTAGTGAAGAGCGACTATGAAAAAAGAAATAGCATCCAGGCGAGAATGTATCCTGCTGAAGTTGTACAAGGGATTAAGAATGTTTCAGGAGCAGGAGACTGCTTTGCTAGTGGCTTCATTCACGGCATCCTGTCAGGGCTAAGTGAAGCGGCGTGCATATCAATGGCTTTGACAACTGCTAGATCCGCATTGCTTTCTACTAAGACTGTGCCATCTAACTTTGATATACCTGATGTAATCAATGAATCATCTTATGGAACTTTATTGTAAATTTAAATGTACTAATAATACAATCTATGTAATACATAGTTTACTTTGGTAAGAATAAATAATGTTACACATTGTAAATCTAAAATTATTTATTAGTCAATACAAACTTGAGATTCACATGAAAAAAAAATTAATTAATGTGAAAATTAAATTTAAGGCACTTATAGGCTAATATATTAAAAAACTTTTCTTTTGTCATTTCCCTACTTTGACAGATAAGATATATTTTACACAAACCTTACTAAACATTCTTATTATTTGTGTGTAATTTCTCTTTCTAAAAATTTAGTCTTGAAACTATAGTATGTATTAAAAGTATTTCAAAGTCTATAAAATCAACACACACAGGTAAAACTAATCCTCTAAAAGTACCTTAATTACATCTATGTTGGTTTGTAGAACTATATACAATACATGAATACAGCAATCTACAAAATAGTAAGTAAAACCCGACATGTGCCTAGATAATCTAAATACAATAGAGATTCTGGTAGAAATTCACTTGGACGGAATCTGAAATTCATAATCATAATTTTATTAATAACAGGCACTAAACACAACTCCTAGCTCTATGTATACTTCTAAACTCGTACATTACATGTAAAAATAATTACTGGATGGAATAAGTAGATTGAAAATATTATTCTGATTCTCTTACAACACATTATATGTCTGTGTGTCCTCCGCTGTAAGGCATCTTCCTCTCGTGCATGGTGTACGAGGATGGATCTCGGCTCTGCATTTCATGGAGCTTCTTGTACTTGTGTACCCTAGCTTCAACTAGGAAGAGGATCCCTGCAGGGAACAAGAAGACAACTCCAATCACTGCCATGGCAAATGCCCAGCCCAAGTCATTGTGTTCCCAGTTTGGCATCCAGTCGCGCCCATCTCCACGTGCACCAAATGTCACCACAGATATTATGCCAGTAAAACCTGAAAAAACACATGGTCAGATATGGGATTATTGTTGATAATTATATCCTATTATTTTGAACATGAAACAACTGTGAGGCTTGTGTAATCTTGAAAAATATGGATAACTCACGAAAAGTTCTCCACATTTTTCAATATCCTATAATCTTACTTGTTTCAAAAATAGTGTATCAGTCTTTTGAAAATCCATTTACTATGATAAGAGCTGGCTCCATTTAATTACCGCAACAAAGATGTTATGCATTTAAGCATCAAATTAAAACTTATAACAAACTAATTTACTAAAAAAGAGAGGGAAGAAAACAAATTACATACCTCCAATCACAAGCACTGTTCCCAATGTCACCAAGAGAGTCAAGTAGTGGTCATCATCTTTGTCCTTTTGTAAATATAAATATGCTAATAATGTTGATGCCAATACACAGCATAAAGATATGGTGAAAAAGAACTGAGTCGCAATAAAGAAGCCCGGCAAGAGCATGTCGTGGATTATATAATACTCCTCTTCAAAAACCCACCAGCACCCTGTGAAGACTGTGTCATACCAGTGGTGGACCTCTTCAAACCCATTGAAACATACCACCCACAATCCTGAAACAATTTATCATTAAAAGAAAATCAAAGTTGATTGATGAAATTACGAAAAATTCTTAATACATTCCTGCACATGTAAATTTTCCAGTTAATTTGCAAGGCTTGCTAAATTAATGCTTACAATGCACTTATGCATTAACAAGCACATGCATTAAGAGACACGAGGTTTTTATATTAGTACTAAATTTTTTTATGATTTCCAGCTGAATTTGAAGATAAATACTATAAACAACTTAACCGCTAAACAATGAATAATTAATAAATACTGAAGCTTACCTATTTGAATAAACTTTGGATTTTTAAGTTTTCCGTCAGTGACCAGCCAGTAAGGGCTTACAAACGCTAATATAATGAAAACCGAAGCAAACACGAAAAATCCCAAGGCAAATAAGCCGGTCTTCGATTTAGAAACCATTTTGTAACTATTAATTTGTTATTTGTTCGTTTCACACAACTAAACTAAACTAAAATTATAAACTGTCAAACAACTACTAAACCTACGCCCAATATTACCACAGATAACAAATGTGTAGTGTAATAAATATGACATAACTAGGAAAACTGCGAGTTTATGAAAATAGTGACTGGAACAAACCGAACTGAGTTATTGAATTGACATTGTTGTTCGTTGACAAAGATTGCTTTGCTTGCTAAACTAAAGTGACTCAAAAAAATAACATAACCTAACCTTTAAAGTATTCCAACTGGAAGGAAAAGTATTCCAGATGACATGTAAAGTATATGAATTAATTAACTTACTTAATTAAAAAACTACTCATGTTTCGCAAACAGATTTTTCGATTGAGTCTCCTTCTTTGGAGACCTCATATATCGCGGAATATTGCAGGTAAAATTGATTCGAGTTCGTACAAATTAAGAAAATATTTTAAAATTAGCGAAAGCAAGGCTCAGTTAATTTGTTTAAAACAGCCTGTTGTTAGTAAATTAGACGACGCAAAATTGGAAAGCCTGATAGAAACAGTAGCAGATCTCGGCTTTACAAAAGATGTCTTAATCAAGAATCCCTTAATGTTTAGTATTATGCCTATTACTTTGAGATTTCGTTATAAAGTGCTAGAAGAATGTGGGTTTGAAAATATTTCTCCAGCACATTTGCTGTCATATCTAACTCTAGTGAAGCAGAAGAATATAGCCCAGTTGAAAGCTGCTGGTGAACTGCCCACTATGTTGAACATAGAAAACAGACTTGCCAGCTACATGACACAGTGGCCTACTTCACTTACAACCTTGATACATGAAGACATTGATAAAACAACTGTGTACAATTTACGCCTAAAAATACTGCAGCGCTATCTGGAACTAGTGCTTGATTTAACTGAAGATGAATTCAATAGAGGCTTGAAAACTTACCCTACTATCAAACATCGTCCATTAGGAGTTGTCAATGAGACTCTTAACATTTTGCAATCGGTAATTATGATACCAGATAAGAAAATAAAGGCAAACATGTATCTTATTCATGTAGATCCTGAAAACTTGAAACAAATAATTTATAAATTTCGATCAATAGGAGGCATTGACATAAAAGAAATCATCAGGCTTCACCCAAAATTAGCGGCAAAGAGATATGATACTTTACTTGAAATAAGGAACATTTTGCAAGGGTATGGTGTAAGTGATGAAGCACAGAGGAGGTGTTTTGATATATACACTCTGGGAGCAGATACCATAAGGACCAGGCTAGAAGAAGCACAAACTATACCTGAGTTTCAAACTTTCTTGAACCATCCAAGGTTTCTCAAAATGATTCATTATAAAAATACAGCAATGAGACGATTGAGAAACTTATACAATAACAAGAAAAAATGTTTGAGTCTGAATATACTCTCAGGCAGCTCCTCGCATTATGAGATATTTGAGAAGGCTCCTGGAGACCGGCTTGGTAAGGGGAAAGATCTCATATTTTGCATATCAGAGTCGCTTGGAAATGGTTATAGCTCTTGTCAGATAAGAAAAATAATCAGGAGACATCCATTTTGGATCAATGTACCGCTTGTTCAAGTTAAATTTGTGTATGGACAGCTATCAAGAAACTTTGGTGTCCAAGATATTTATGAGAACTGTCCGATTTTGCTTTATCCTTGGAATAAAATAAAGAAAGCCCTTGATAGTTTAGAAGGCAAAGAGACTATGGACTCATTGACCAATCATGAACAACTAGATGTTCATACTCTAAACAAATCCCAAAAATTAAGTCTGGTGTTGTACTACTTAGAGAAAAATCATTACTTTTCTGGTAATGGTGTCTGGACAGAAGAGAAAAACAAAGCTGTAATAGAAACATCAAACAATGAAGACTTCAAATATAGTTATGTTAATAAACTATGACAAATGTATTGATTTGTTTTCATTTTATTTTATTTAAGTATATTTATTCAAATCTTAAGCTAGGTTTTTATAAAATATATTACAAAAATTGTTATGTTTATAAAAATTTTGTCAGTTAGGTACTATCATATTCTTGGTATGGTATTGTTTCATTCGATCAGAGCACTTGTACCAGAAGAGAAGAGGAATGATCGTGGACCTTATGATGATAGATTCTAATAAATCAACAAAAGTCCGTTAACTGGTTGGTCAAAACAATCAAGACATAGTGATGATAATTTTAATTTAAGATTTTTGTCTGCTTTATTATAGGTAACTGGATTGTTTTTTTTTTAAGATTATTACCAAATTACAATAAACATACATTTATAATAAAACCAACAAAATATATTAATTTTAAATCTACTGTATTGTTAGTTTTATTATAAAATGTTATACATAATCATGTTGACCAACATCGACAAAACAAACATTTAAAATTATTTTAAACTAAGCGGTTTTAAATGAGTTTGAAACAGCTTAGCAGTTGTTGCCAAACGTCAAATCGTCATGTGTCAGGTAGTGTGTCACATCGTCGTCCTCTCCGCCTCATCTTGTCATCTTCATTCCCGTAAAAATGGCGACTATCCTTCCTCGCTCTCTTGGTCTTGCTGAAACAGTCATTCGAAACAATGGAAAAAAGGTAAAATCATGACATTATTACGTGTTCTAAGTTTTACGACATTTAAAGGAATTACATGTATGTGCGACATTTTATAATTGAGATAGAGCAAAATCGATATTCGTCTGCCTCATTGATTTTCATTTGTTCGTCGCAGCTGATCGTATTTATTTTAAAAATATAACCGTCTGTTACCTAACTAGACAAGGTTCCGATTTATGTAATTAGGATTTTATTTATAAATCTGACCTTGTCGTTTCATCTACACAATTGTGAACTTACGTCATCACTCGGCTTTTTGGTGGTTTAGATTAGATCAATTTTTTCCCTAAATTGATACTGGATAAATTTTGTATAGCGTTTCTTTAAAACTCTAATAAGTAATAAGGTTTTAGACAAGTAAAAGCCTTCCACACTAGAAGTAAAGTATTCAACTTTTATGAAACATTCTAGAGATACTGTCACATTAATCCTATCTTTAAATGGTACTTTTTCTAACAGAACTATGTTTACACTTATGAATTTGTCATGGCATTATTATGATTATTCATTGTTGTTTCTATACAATCTAGGACAGATTGTCTAAAATCTGCCTACAAAATCTGTTACTGAATGTTTCAGACTCAAAATATATGTTATTTTTAAATGTAACATACCTATTTGATGCTTTAGTTTTGCTCAGAGGTCAATCATTTTCTCATTAAAACTACTAATTGGTAGAATAAAATGTGATGACCGAAACAAAAAAGTTTGCTTGTTTTGTGACTTATTAATATTTAATTAAGTTACAAATAGAAGTTTTTTAGTAATTAAAATAATTTTAAGTTCATTACATGTGTTTGTTCTTTATTTGTTGTTATATTATGATTACTAAGAGCTAATTTTTCAATCACCAGATAAAACATATCTGTCCGATAAATGTTGGCTGTCACTTTTCTTTTATATGACGCGAAAAAAGGATAGCAATAATTTTAACTGGCAGATAAATTTATCTGGTGATTGAAAAATCGGCCCTAATTCATCAAAACATCATTTGTTTTAATCAGTGTTAAGGAACTGTAAAAATATCAAGTGTGGAACTGTTACACTTATGCATTTTCTATTCTGGCATGTTTCTCATTCACTTTTAAGTGGTTAGTAAGAACCAACATCTGACGAATGATCTATAAGTCTACTTTTAATTTGGCACTTGTATCTAGGTCAGGGTCAAATTCCATCAAGCATGCTTTTACCTTCACTTTAGAACAAAAAGTAAATTGCATCAAATAGGTATTTGTTACATTGTTATGTAAAAGAAACATTATTATTGTTTCTTAATTTATTTTTTGTGTAATGCAGAATAAATTAATACACACACAGAATCAATTTTAAGCTATTCAATATTTTTTATATTTTGGTTACATCACCAGCTGACTCTCAAGTAAACCCATCTTGTACTAAGTAATTGTCAAATTAAACAATTAAATTATTGACTTTGTATAAGAACAACAAGAGGCAAGTTCATCCTCAAGAATCAAAGGACAAACTCATTAAAATATTTTTTTTATATAATAATAGTGATCACTAATCAATACCACTATCTCTTTTGATTGGCTAGTTGCTTACCCCTCTTATCAAATGTCCCTGCAAATCGGCAACTTTCTTAGAAAAAAGAATACTAGAATTGTTATTTACAACAAAAGTGTTGAGACTTTCACTTGTAATTGAGATGAAATCTTCACATACTACCACACCTAATTAATTACTATGTGTGTCAACCATGCATTGTACAACTTGTGGAATAGTATACAAATGGAGTCAGGAAATAGGTAGGTCTTAGTATTACAGTTATTTAGGGTCTATTAGTTTCTTACCTGCTACCTTGTTGTCCAGATTTTTTGAAACCACTGTTTTTCATTAGTTCAAGATTTATTACATTAAGTTCTGTTATTGTGGAAATGCTATGAATTTATAGACTTAATTAGGATTTGTTAGACACCAAAAAATTGTAGAAAATAGTAAGGCTTTCTTGTTTCACCCTGAATCAATTGTTGTGTTATTGCTGTTTTATGTAGCCAATGCCCACCATTGGGCTAAGGCCTCTCTTTCCTCCATTACTGTAAATGGCGGGAAACCTGAACACTTTTCTGCTTCGTTAATTATTGCTACCCAGAATAGGAAGAGTGATTTTATATAGTGACAATATTTTTGAATGTCTCAAACAGTTGCTGGTCGCGTCGTCATGCAAGTATCTGCCGACAAAGCAGCAAACTCGTAACCTGAACGTCCACGAGTACGTCAGCTACACGCTGCTGCGCAATGCAGGCATCCCCGTTCCCAAGTTCAACATTGCCAAGACAAAAGAAGATGCGGTTAAGTTCGCCACCGACCTAAACACCAAAGATATTGTCCTAAAAGCTCAGGTAATGTGCTAGCATTATTCGCTTTTCGAGACATCGCTCTGATTGTGATTAGTTTTTCATCATACTGAACCTTCATTCAGGTACTTGCTGGTGGTCGAGGGAGAGGAGCCTTCAAGAATGGCCTCAAGGGCGGCGTCCGTATGGTGTCGACGTAAGTGTATTAAGTCGCATTATCTCGTTAAATAAAATAAGTAATTTTGTTTCCAATAGCTCAGCTGTAAAATGACATTTTAAAGGTAAAAATATTTTTACAATAATAATATGGAGCTTATACCTAACACTAGTATGAAGGTTACTAATTATTATTTCAAATATCACGTGGGCTCGCCACCGTATTAGCACCTACGTAAGTTTACATGAAATAAATAGCTTCAAATTTGCGTATGGTTTTTGCTATCGAAATGTTTAAGAGTTTATAATCTTAAGGGAGTTTATCTTGAACAACGTCATAAAATGTTATTGTTTATTAACTAGATGATATGCTTCCCGAGTCGTAGTCCGCTCTCCGCGTCCTCTAATCAGCTGATTGGTTGTTGACTTCGGACCTTGGACTATTCATTATCTTGTCAACGTGCTTGTCGTGTATTGTATAGATCTTTTTGAAATAACTGTCACAATTCTTAAAAAATAGCGTCGCCTACTAAAGAGTGACGAGTAAAATAATATTGTGCAAGAATCATTATGTAATCTCTTTTATTTAGCAAACGCCAGTTTAGGTTTAGGCCAGTCCGTGCTGGGTTTAACTTCGACTATATCATAACTGAACTGCTGTACATATATGTTTACTAGCTGCGATATCAATGTTTGAGTTATTCGCCATATTTTAAAATAATAATCCATATAAAATGAAGTCAAAATTCTTTCTTCCAAACGAACTATCGCGAATAAACCCGATGTAGTTTTACCAACTGCATTCATGAATATGAGCAAGTCAGTCAGTTGAAGTTCATTGCAAAAGCCATAATCCTTTGCTCGTGACACAGAGAGAGCTCGAACATTGACCGGTACACTATACATGCTCGTCTTCCCCGTGTGGTGTCGGGTTTAAAATAACACCTTCCGTGAATGTCCTAAAAGGCGACTGACGAAATAGGATCAGGCATTTATGTAATGTAACGTGTGATGTATGTGTGTATACTCATACGGATTATTAATCGGAGCGTCCTGCGCAGGCCTCAGCTGGCCGGCGACCTGGCCGGCCAGATGCTGAAGCAGTACCTGGTGACGAAGCAGACGGGCGCCGGCGGCCGCATCTGCAACATGGTCATGGTCACCGAGAGGAAGTTCCCGCGCCGCGAGTTCTACGTCGCCATCATGATGGAGCGTAGCTTCAACGTGAGTGACCAATGACACGTTTGAGTCATATCTAGATGGATGGTAGATTGTCTACCCGCATTCGTGCGGGTCCAAAAAGGGGATGGTTTGTTTGATTGATGCTAATGCCCGTCTGTCGTGTCGTAGGTCTCACGAAAGTTCTATAACTTGAACGCGAATATTACTGTAAAGTGGTTTAATTACCGCGCATTGTATTAGATGCAAAAAAGGTAGGGAGATCATTATGCCGACAACAGTATTATAAGAAAACTCAGCGTTTAATTTCTGGATTTAACGAAACAAGAATATAATTCAGTCTTGGAATAAATGACTCTTTACACGCGATTAAATAAACAAGTGTGAGAATGACGTATCTCTATATTAAATTACATTCTCGTGTGAGAGTCAGAATGGCGGGTGTACCTTCACAAATATATAAAATGATTATACTAAAAAAATGTACTCAAAATGTACTATTTA
>BHDV01018355.1:370636-383032 GCA_005406045.1 Adoxophyes honmai
TGAATGAATTTAAATGTCTATGTGTGTACATTATCACGTCAAGTATATACTGAGAAGCTATAGTGAGAATTTCTATTTCTTTAAATGAATTAATGAACCTGCCTTGAGGGATCTTCAGTTCATTATATTTACTAGGCTCCAGAGATACGCAAAGCATGTACAAAGGCACCTTTATTCTCCATTAAATGGTAAAATGGTATATCTTGGAAAGATTATACCTACAATGATTAGTCATAATGTGTGTTGTTTACAAACAGAATGTCTGTAAATTCCAGAACAACCCACAAAGTCATAATTAAAACAGAATATTTTTTAATACAGGTACATAATGTTGACCGCAAAATGAGTATAGTGTCACCAGTACATTCTCATCTACATCAATTATAAATTAAAGCACTTTGTTTCTTATTCATGTCTGAAATATGCTATTATAAATCAATGAATAATATCGTTTTTGTTTCCAGCAACCAAAATAAGCCAAGCCTACAAAATCGATCATTAAATATATATGTTTGCATTAACGGTACAAAAATGGAATATAATTTTTTCAACGTAAATACATAACAAGATTAGTAGAAACCACTAATGTACACTTACGTATGTGAGCTTTGCGACTGCGTTAGCTTTCACTGCGATGTTATCCTGTCGTAATTCTACTTTTATTTCTTCCATGCATTGGGCTATGTACTTAGCCTGTAATTAAACGATTCTTGTAGTAAATAATAATGTACTTAATTTAGTATAGTCTAAATTCCGAAAATAAATATGTACTTACCTCATTATCTTTGTTATTTCGGATTCCTCGGACCAAATCAGTAAGATTTTTGTCAAACATCCTTTCAAAATTACCTTTAACTTTTTTCAAAGCCATGGCGATGAAAGTAGTTTTAACTATCTACAAGTCCAAATTGTTTAATTAAAGATCCATATCTTTTTAAACAGAAACCAAGAATTATATTCTAAACGTCACGATTTTGACGAGTCTCCATACTTTTCATGCGTGGCGTAGAAAATGTTGCAAGGAAAGAAAACTGGAAGGAAAGTAAACTGTTTTAGCTATGATTGCCTACGACTAGCATAGGAATACGAATAGAAACGACGATTACAAGACCAGTTCCACAACATTTTTTATTTAAACGATGTTAAAAACACGCCATGTCTACCGAGTATTAGTCACTGAATTTACTTATTTCTAATATTTTTAAACAGGATTTTTTTTTCTGTTAACCTAAAGTAGCAGATTAAAAATAATGCCAATGCCAAGTCGTTTTCCGACAGGCGAGTTGGGACAAAGAGGGGCGTATCGAATCGCTTTATCGATATTATTGAAACGTCAAAATTAGAAACATCTCTAAACTGTTGTTTATGTATGTACGTGTACGAGGTTTTTTGGGATTAGTTTAGTTCGTTTTGTTGTAGTTTTATTAAAATAATTACTGGTTAAACTATAAAAATTGTTTTTAATGTAAATATGTACTACGTTAAACGAATAGTTTATGACGGATAGGGATTATTCAGTGGAATAAATTGGTGTAACTTAAGAGCTTATTATAAATATAACAATCATGATTATATTTTTAAGTGAGTTACAAAAAGAACATTTACGCTTGCTGCACCAGCATTCCCCGCAAGGTATGGGATTTATGACAAATTATTACAACGAAGGACATTATTTTCAAATATGTAAATATAATTATCCACTCATCATAACCATGAATCGAAATCTTAGGGTTCTATCTTCTTTCTTCTATCGATCAGCTATGAATTAAACGCTATTATAATAAAGTCTAGATTGGTGAAAATTTGATTGTGCTTGTGATTTGTGATTTTATTAATGGTGTAGCTTGGACCAGCTTGACCACACCATGGCTTAAGCCAATCACAAACAATAGGTTTTGCTTGTGAGGTTAAAATACCAAAATTTTGTTAGATCTGGTAACTATTACTTTCAATTTTTCCTTCGCAAATGAACTATGTAGGTCACCATCACTTACAATAATTGTAACATAGAGTGTGGGACCAGCTTTTATTAAATTTGATTGAAGGATGGATATTTTATTACTGATATATATATAGTGTTTATGTCCTGTCCAATATCAGCATAGTAAAACAAATCAATTAGCATACACAAATACTCATTTGGGGGGTGTTTGTTGCAGAGCTGCTATGAGTTGTGACTTGTTTGAAAAGTATACAATTCAATAAAAAACTAGTAAAACCTGTAAACCAAAACTGATGCAGTTTGAAATATAAATAATTTAATTCTTTGTATGTTATTTTTTCCAGTTGATTTAACATGCTTTTGAAAATGTGCTTGAAACATATTGATATTTGTAATGGAAACTCAAAATTAGTGTGAAACCATTTTTCTATACAATTTTCATAATCTGCACCTAAAGGCATGTGTATGCATACTGATTCATTGCTACTTTAATACTTTGCTTACATGTAGATTACTAGCATAGGTATATAGTACTAGTTTTTTGTGAAGAAAAAAATAGAAAAAATTATAAGTAATCAAAAACTAACAACAAAGTCAAGTTGTAATTTGTTTACAAAATACATTGAGGATAGAACCTATAGAGTAGTAATGTCATCTTGGTTGTTCGGAAATTATTCCGCAAAACAATTGAAGTGATTGCTGTGCTCTTATTGGCCGGTCCAAGATCGCGCGTAACGCTAGTGCCTTTTTCTCTACGGTTATTGGCTCTGTACAGTTTCTGTGACAGTGACGGTGACATTTAGTATGTTGAAATCAACAAACTATTTGCGGACCGGGGTTGCGAACATTGTTTCTCTATAGGTTCTATCCTCTATGACAAAATACTACTGCACTAAATAATACTATTGCTATCACATAGTCTATGTCATGTATGTATATGTATAATATATGTACTCTTAACATTTCCGGTTTTGGTTCTTGGTACAACCCCGTCTCAGTGAATTTTTGCTGTATAAGTTAAGTAATCAATTGAAGCATTTTATTTGAAGGATATTATACAAAGGGCCAAAAAGTGACTTGTTTGGGTATATAAGTATTGTTTTTTTTTGTTTCAGTCCTGGTAGACTTTTGCAAGCTTGTGTTGGACTATTTGAATAATGGAGTCAATCATGAAAAGTATAATCTTGCTGCAGGTAGGAAAAAAAAATTGTTTTGCTTTAAGACAAGTTCTTGATTGATTAGTAAATGGGTGGAATAACTTCAAATCGTAATTAATTAATAAGAAAATGCATACTGTATGACTTAAAATCTTGCTATAATGGTGGGTCAAAGGTTAGACATTTATTAATTTAAAAATATTTTGGTACAAAACATGCAAATCATGAATGTAATAAACAAACAATAAAACAGTTGAACTTTTTGGAAAGATGACCAATTTGAAAAATAAATCTTTTCTTCTTCTGAATAATGGATTTGGATATTTTGCATCAATCTTGTCACTCTTGAGTTGATTAGTAACTCTGATCTAATTTCTTAATTTCAGGAAAATTGCATGTGCCACAGTCAGTTATACAAAACCTTGTCCATGCTTTGACTTGTCTCATAGTGGAAGGGTGTAAACATAATGTAAGTACATACAGGGTGTCCCATAAATCGCGGCTAAGCCTGACACCGGAGGTAGGTCTATCCAAGAGCTATCGAACCAACCTAACATGACCTCAGTAAAAGTTGGACGGTTTTCGAGATATTGCCAATTTAGTGTTTTTTTCGAACTTCGCCCTTTTTTTACCTCTTAAGTACCATTATTTGTTTTGATAGCTCTTTATCCTCTTTTTTTTATTGTTACATAATCACAAATAGTTAAATTTTATAATAGCAGTGTTGTTTTGTTAAAAACGTGCGAGAGATACGAATGAAACGTAATTCATTGTCGTAATAAATGATCAACCAAAACAATAAGTTGGCCTTTGATCACCTGCCCTGAAAAAAAAATACTAGACCGTCCAAGAGATTATTACTTTAAAAACTTGCGTATGTTATGGCAATTTCAAAAAGGTATAATACTTGATGGTTACGGTGGTAAATTGAGAGATTTTGGAAGATCTTGCCAACGTGCCATTAAGTTAATTGAACGTTAACTATCGCTAATTGTTTGAAATAGGTACCGTACATTGTTAATTATTATCTGTTACATGGTATTTTTAAGATTCCGTAACCAAAAGGTGAAAACGGGACCCTATTATTGAGACTTCATTGTTTGTCTGTCTGTCTGTATGTCCGCCTGTCCGTCTGTCACCAGTCTGTATCTAAAGAACCGTAAGAGCTAGGCAATTGAAATTTTCAGAGATGACGTATTTCTGTGGTCGCTATAAGAACAAATACTAAAATCAAAATAATAATAATTATTAAGGGAGGCTCCCATAGAAAAAAGAGATATTTTGGCCGTTTTTAGTAGTCGTCATTCTGCGAGCTGTAATTTTCACAGATTATGTGTTTGTTTTGTCACTACAATTTACTACAAATACTAATGCTTAAGACGATAAACAATGTCAAAGTGCCATTAAACTTGATAAAATGTAGAACCACGTTAGTCGCCGCTTCTTGGTGGAAATAATTTTTAAAATTAGAAATATTTTACAACAAATGTTTAAATTGGCATCCTCTGACCCGAATACACCATCCAATCCAACTTTGAGAAACGTCGGAGTCGCGCACGAAGGATTTCGTACCAAAAACGGCCAAATTATCACATTTTTTCTATGGGAGCCTCCCTTAATAATTATTATTATTTTGATTTTAGTATTTGTTGTTACAGCGACCACAGAAATACTTCATCTCTGAAATTTTCAATTGCCTAGCTCTTACAGTTCTTTAGATACAGCCTGGTGACAGACGGACAGACGGACAGACAGACAGACAGACAATGAAGTCTCAATAATAGGGTCCCGTTTTCACCCTTTGGTTACGGAATCTTAAAAATACCATGTTACAAATAATAATTAACAATGTACGGTACCTATTTCAAACAATTAGCGATAGTTAACGTTCAATTAACTTAATGGCACGTTGGCAAGATCTTCCAAAATTTCTCAATTTACCAGCTTAACCATCAACTATTATACCTTTTTGAAATTGCCATAACATATGCAAGTTTTTAAAGTAATAATCTCTTGGACGGTCTAGTATTTTTTTTTCAGGGCAGGTGATCAAAGGCCAACTTATTGTTTTGGTTGATCATTTATTATGACAATAAATTACGTTTCATTCGTATCTCTCGCTCGTTTTTAACAAATGAACACTGCTTTCATTAAATTTAACTATTTGTGATTATGTATCAATAAAAAAAATGAGGATAAAGAGCTATCTAAAAAAAATATGGCACTTGAGAGGTGAAAAACGGGCAAAGTTCGAATAAAATACTAAATTGCCAATATCTCGAAAACCGTCCAACTTTTACTGGGGTCATATTAGGTTGGTTCGATAGCTCTTGGATAGACCTACCTCCGGTGTCAGGCTTAGCCGCGATTTATGGGACACCCTGTATATCTAATATCATATAAAGAGTACTGTTTCTTGACTGAAGAATTATATTCCCTGAGTAGTAGAATTCATTCAGATTGCTAACACTAGTTTACTCGCGAATCTACAAAGCAGCAGTGCTCGCGCTGTTGGGCTCGAGTGCGGATGGGATGGTAAGACCGTCAGATACAAATTATTGTTACATGAGGCATTACATCTTACGTTTCTGGATTGGGAAAACACCTGCATCTGTCTGAAATTGCTGATGTCTATGGGCGAAGGTTTCCTTACCATTATCGTGGTAAGGTATTAAAATAACAAGACATAAAATTTCAAAATGTCCAAAAAATACTTCAAGACATCCATGTGAAAATCGTCCATCCGATGTTTTTGCATCTCTTATGAGTCACAAGTTGTGACAAAGGTACAAAGTTTCGGGTTTCGTACAATGCTCGACATGATTGATGAAATATGGAGACGTATCGACCGCGGCAGTTGTGTAAACGTACCTACCGTTTGGAGGCGCTGTCTCAGTGTCCATACAATTTCGCTTTCCTTTTACCACTTTTTCATTTCATTGTCTTGCACGGCCACCAAATAAGCCCTTAATAAAGCAATGTTTAACTCGTCTGTAACAGATGTTTAGCCGAATGGTTATAGTAAATGCAATTCACACTTCTTAATTTAATGGATTGTCTCATAACACCCCATTCTTGTGTTGTTGACAGTTAATAGAGGCAGACTTCAAGTCTTCACTGGCTATAGCAGGCTTCTCAGCAGAACAGCAAGAAGTATTAGTTAAACTTTATAGTACAAGGAAGGTTGAGCTGTCAGAGGCACTTTACCTGCTCCAGGCTAGGGATCTCAGCTATCAAGATTTTACATGGAGATTCGAAGTTCAGGTAAGAGTAAAATATGTCGGTGGACCTATGGCTAATTGTGATTAGCCTACTAATGTTATAATTATAAATGTGAAAGTTTGTATCAATACCTATGCTATAGATAGATTGAATGTGTGAATGTCTGAAAAGTTATTTGTATTTAAATGAAACTTTTTTTTAATAAAATAGCTCATAATCATAATACCTGTCAGAATGACAGATAGATCAATCAAAATCAGATGTGGAAAAAGTCGCTTCACGCTATTCGAACCTAGTCTTACTAAATAATGTTTTTGGTATTATTACAGATAGCGTCAAGAAGTCACAGTGAACAGGTCATACCCAACATAGTAATGAATTTTACACTAAGAAGGCCTAAATATTTTGGGCAAGATAATGATGATGAGAAGAAACCTACAGTAGATGCTAGAAAAGAAAGCACTCTCGCGTGCTCTTTGATCACCAATGTACCAATCCAGAATGCCAAGGCTGCTAGCCAGTGCCAGCACACCGTCCGCCACATCGTGCTGCAGTGTGACTTGTCAAACCTACTGCATCTCACTAACAAATTAGATTTAGCCTTGAAAGAATCAAAAACTCAGCATGTAAGGAAGGTACAAAGAGCTTTGCAATAAAATGTAGAGTACGAGAATAAAGTATTTTATTTATTCCTGGCAAATATGATATGCAATGAGCTTAAAAATATCTAAAACAAACGTGATCTCAGTAGGCTAGGCACAGATTTAAACACGTAATAGATTCGCGATTTTATTGCAGTGCCGCCTTTTTCCTAGGTAAGGCTCGATATTGACGCCGATCGGTGGCATTGGCATTAAATGGGTTAATAGTACAAAAGCCTCAGTCACACAGGCTGCGTTCGTTTAGGGTTAGCGAGACGCGAGCGCGTCAAGCCAATCACTCGCTATCACCAGTACCTACGCTTAGCACGGCAACACGCGCAAGTCTACTCGCGCCGGAGATTAACTACTCTTACTTTTTTAGGGTTCCGTAGTCCACAAGGAATAGTTTCGTCATGTCCGTCCGTCCGGGCTCGTACTCCGCCGCTACTGCACTGATTGTCACGAAAATTGGCGGAGAGATAGATAATAAAGTTCCAAAAGTTGGTTTTTAAAATTATGAAAGAATGAAATTTTTTCAGCTCTCTGCCATACAACGAAAAGTAAATTAAAAAAATCAAATTTGACTAACCCCAACGTGTGGGGTATCGTTGAAAAGGTCTTTAAAATGCAACAATAAATGCTTAATTATGTAGATGAAACCCCCAGTCTTGAGATAATCTAAAACAAAGTGAAAATTTGAGATGTCGCCCCACGTAACATTTGAAATATTACTAAAATACTTCTGAAAAAAAAATGGTATTTACCTCGAAGTAAGTAGGTATGCCTACTTTCAATGAAAATTATAGCGGACTCGGTATAATGGATAATTATTTTTATACAACTCTACCAACTTATCGAAATGTTCAAAATTTAACGGATAACTCACGTTCATTAAATCGAGTTTAGCTCGACATGTTTCGGACTAATTCGTAGCCCTTCATCTAGGAGCCGCGGCGGCTGCTGCAGCCAAGCGCGAACTTCATCAAGTTGAAAATTTAACGGATAACTCACGTTCATTAAATCGAGTTTAACAGGTCGCGCTTGGCTGCAGCAGCCGCCGCGGCTCCTAGATGAAGGGGTACGAATTAGTCCGAAACATGTCGAGCTAAACTCGATTTAATGAACGTGAGTTATCCGTTAAATTTTCAACATGAGTGAGTCTCACGCTGAGGTCTCACGGTAGTTCAAT
Organism: Adoxophyes honmai; assembly: GCA_005406045.1. Taxonomy (NCBI): domain Eukaryota; kingdom Metazoa; phylum Arthropoda; class Insecta; order Lepidoptera; family Tortricidae; genus Adoxophyes; species Adoxophyes honmai. The sequence continues at coordinate 378,788 of BHDV01018355.1, forward strand.
GTTCAACTTATCGAAAAATGAATTTAAAATTTTTTATTGGATTAACCCTGACGTGTGGGGTATCGTTGAAAAGTTCTTTTAAAACACAACAAAAATGCTTTGAAACTATGTAGATAAAACCCCCCAGTCTTGAAATAATCTAACAAAGTTAAAATTTGAGATATCGCCCCACCGTAACTTTTGAAATATTACTAAAATATGTAATTCTGAAAAAAAAATGATATATGTATACCTCAAACTCCTGAAAGTAAGTACTTTCAATAAACTCGAACTCAGAATCAGCGAACTCGGTATCAGTAATGTTGTATTTTTCACGGCGTTTCAAGTGGAAACACTTGGGACCTGATGCTCTTGAATTGTTTAACTGTTTGGGCAAACATTTAATCCAACTTACAGTTGTCCAAAGAGCCGGCGCGTTTCTTAGACAACGAATTAGCAGTGTCATCCAAATAAGCAAAGCCATCAGTCTTTTGGGTATTTTCTTATGCCGTGCTAGAAGGCCCCAGGATGTTACACTCTGGAAATTTCTATTGAGTTTTTATTTAGGTAGATTTAATTAATAATATTTTTGTTTTTATACTGTTGTTTATCTTTCACAAGTTAAAAATACAGTAGGTACGTACTTAGAGTACTTACTAGCAATTTTATCGATTTATTGTCAGACGTTATGTATGTAGGTAGGGGGAATGAGGGTACATTGATACACGGGGCACATAGATACGGCTGGCATAGAAACTAAACGAACGACCGTGCACTGTTCATTCACACACACATAGACACCACCAACGGGCCCAATCAGCTGCCGGAATATCGCTGCCGCTCGGTCGGTGTGTCGCAGATGACAAGTACGGATACGTTTTTTTAGGTTGATACTAAAATTACGTCAATTATAAGAAGTGTTTCATTAGGCAGTGTTGTTTTTTTATTCGCAAGAGTCCAAATTATGCAGTAAGTATATATGTTATGGACCAAGTGATTAATGCGGGCATTATACATAATGCCCAGCTCTAGTGGGCAAAGTGATAATGAAGCTAAATCTGAAGTGTATTACATACTCGTACATACACACAATCATGCCTATTTTTCCAAACGAGGTAGGCAAAGCATACGAAACGTGACATAGACAAAAGCATGATTCCAACATACTTCCAATTTCTAGCATAATTTTAGATTACAACAATTAATGATAGTTGTGCGAGTTGTGTTATATTTTATGGTCACCCTTTTTTCACGATATGGCCAAAATAGAGAAAGCCAAAAAAAACTAACCTCGAAGGCCAAGGCTCGCTGCGCTTCGCTCCCGCCTTGGCCTTCTAACCTAACCTGTCAGAGTCGTATCCGCTCTGAAGGGTCTTGCTCGCTCGCTACGCTCGCTCGCGCAACTTTTTTTAGAAATGAGTAAATAGTAATTAAATATGGTTTTATTACTCTGCCCAAAACGTGATGGGCATTATGTATAATGCCCGGGCAATTTGATTATTTGAACAATTATTATCACATTGCCTGCTCATATTGGGCATTATTCATAATGCCCGGGCATTGTGCATAGTGCCCAATTTATCACTTGGTCCATAACATATAGACTAAAGAACAATATTTTTTTTTCTTAGTTACTTTCAGTATTTATTTAGTAATAATTAAAATTTTAAAAAGTACTTTGGGGCACATTGATACGGAGGTCAATGGGGTAGATTGATACTATATCAACAGTATGAGAGTAGGTAAGTTTTTTTTCTTTCAGGAAATGGTTCGCACATACAAAAAAAGACCGATAGAGTGTCTATAGATGAAACTGTCATGGAATTTGCAATTTCTGATGTGATTAATGGCACTTTATCTACAAGAAATAAAGATAGCAACTTGGCTAAATCGATTTGACGTTAATTTTGTTATAAATGAGAATGAATTTCATAAGTTAAGTTTATAACCAAGGAATACATGCATTTTACTTTGTTTCTAAATAAATTTATGTTAATAATGTATGGAGATGTATAAGTGAATCTAAGTGCCCCTGGCATGTATGCATGCACCCCGTATACGGGGTAGTTTGATACGAAACCCATTTCTCAGAAAAATAGTCATAAAAAAAATTAAGTGCCTTTTTACTGACAAATGTGAATGTACGTTTGTACCCAGATACATACTCGACCTTTAAAGAATAATTTTGTTGCAGTTGCTCTACGCCTCTTCTTTTTATCGGTGAAGCAAAAAAACAGTATCAAGCTGCCCCCACTCCCCCTACTATTGTGATTAATTGTTTAGATGTCCACGTGTTTTTACCTTGGACTATGACCAATTACACACTCATTGTTTATATTCCAAAAAGTTTGATTCAATGTAGTATATGTATATACGTATTTACGTACCTACATCATGATAACTGATAGCTTATCAATGTATTGACTAAATCTACAATATACGAGCTGTGACAGGAGATAACAAGATAGGAAAGAATCCATACAGTTTTAGGGTCCTTCGTTATTAGCCAATTGCAGAATATTTGAGAGTAGCTAGCTTTCCGCCCGCGGCTTCGCCCGCGTGGAACTCGGTTATATTGCGGTATAAAGTGAACATTCCCTCGGGAACATCATTTTTTTCCGGGATAAAAAGTACCCTATTATTTAATCCGGACTTCTATCTTCTATTTCAAACCAATCTGTTCAGTAGTTACGGCGTGAAAGCGGAACAAACAAACAAACAAACTCACTTTCCGATTTATAATATTAGTAAGGATTAGTAAGGATAGTAGAAGATAGTAGACAGCATTTACCCGCGACTTCGTCCGCATAAGTTTTTTTTGTTTTCTCCCGGCTGTAAGTCCCCTGCAACCAATGTCCCACTATCGTGTTCCGGTCCTCAACTTCACATCAAAATTTGTTCAAAGTAACCTATATAAGCACATATAAATGGATAGCTCCGAATGTTTCCTTAGTAAATATAAAAAGTAAATAATGTAAATCGGTTTAAAATACTACTAACTACCTACCTGTCTATCCAATGTTAGACAGTGTGACATCCGCAACATCGTCTGCGTAGGAAGTAGGTACTAACTTAATTTAACCTTAATGTAATCGAAAAAGACGAAAATAGTTTTTGGCCGATATCTCGATAACGATGCATGTTACGCAAAATATATTTAGGCATAAGTTATAGAGCATAAAAAAAGCTACAAAAAACTGCTTGACAGTATTATCGTATCTCGTCGGATAGCCGAGTTATTGTCAAAAAACCAATCTTAACCTTTTTTTCAAGATGGCGGAAAACCCACATAGGAAATCTTGGTCGACAATTTCAAGTTAAGCTGTTTTGGGCATTCCCTACGTCATATCAAAAATTCAGCTTTCTCGGTTCATTTGCATTTCAAAATGTATATAATTCCTGTATTATCATAAAAATGTTTCATTTCGTCTTGGCTCTTTTCTTCCCAACGCCAATAATGTTAAACCAGCGCGGGCAATGCCTTTGTCTACCTGCCAACAAAAACAACGCGATGTTTTGTATGCCTACGATAGGTACTTAATAAATATCAAGTAAAATATATTTACATTATTTACCTACTTATACCTACAACTTAGAAGTAGTCACTCTTACCAGCTTTTTTATTATAGGTAGGTATATAATTAATTTCAAAAAAGTGTATCTAAGTATTTCACGTCTAAATTTTATTCTCGTTTAGTTTGAATCGTCCCTAAGTTGTGCAACTTAGGCCTATTAGGACAGACAGACAGACAGACGGATAAGATAGTGATTCGACTTTTGTCTTTTGATGTAGGTATATAGTGCTTACATGCAGAACCCTAAAATTTTCGTAATAGGTATTGTGCAAATTGGACCACTATTTGTTGTGGTGTGTGTGACGTTTAAGCTGCTGGCAATATTTATATGTTGTCTTAATATAATAGCAATCACAATTCACTGATAGGAAAGAGCAGTCAGTCGCGCGCTTTTTCCGTACATCGTGCGTCCTTGTAACTGGGAGTTGATTGTATTCGGCTCAGCAGTTGGTCAGCGGCGCTCACGAGCGTGCGTAGCGTCCGTCGCGGTTTTCATTTTAAACTAAAATATCTGCATATACTGCGGTCAATCCAGTTAATCATCAATCAAACGAATCTAAATAAAGTTCAGAGTATTAAGAACTGGCTCAAAATGAAGTGATTTCTAGCAGTGGCGTAGCTAGGTAACCAAGGGCCCTGGGGCAAATTAAAAAAATGGGGCCCCACACCTATGTAAACTGATTATTGTGGC
>BHDV01018355.1:388945-399906 GCA_005406045.1 Adoxophyes honmai
AGACTTGTTTGTTATTTAAAATTACTATGTCGGCGAGATGTAGTCTCGACCCAAATGTGCCAAATTTTATCCGTGCTTGGCACAGCGTCAGCTGTTTTTACCGCCGGGGATTGGGGCGGTAGTACGGGACAGGCGTGTTAATCTCACGGTGTAGGGAACACGTGACGGCATTATTTTTCTCAGCATCATATTGAGTGATTAATAATCCCTCTGCCATAATGACGTCTCTCGATATCACTCCGGTTTCAGTTAGACCCTGTTAATGGGTTAATCGAAGACCAACTGCTGAAACCTATCAATTATAGTAATTGTCTTAGTAATTAATCTAATCAAGTTTTCCTCGAGGATTGTTAAGTGTTGCTGTTGTGTTACTTAGATACGAAACAAGTTGTTAATCAACAGTCTGTTCTAGTTCTAATGTAAAGCGTTTAGCGCTTAAGAAATTTTTGACAAGTGATTTCGTGAAAACGCACCTACGTTCTCATACGGATTGTATTACTTAAAGTTAATATTTCACAGGCGTGTTCGTTTGTTTTTTAAAAGGAACCTCTTCCAATACTTCGCGACTTATCGAAATCATATTTCAGGAACGTGAGGAGGACGGCGTAGCATACCCTTTTCTAACGCATTGTCTATAAAGCCACATTTACACCGGCGAGGAGCTGACATGAGCGAGTTGCTTGTCAATTATCTTGATACAGTGGAGTATCAGAGGGCGTGCTACATCGTAGTTATCATTCAAGAATGATGGGCGACGGCAGCTCTTTTATTCATAACAGTGGAGCAAACGACACGCAAAGCAAATTTAACGCACCTTTTGTGTAAATCACGACACATGACGCCTTACCAGGTTATTTCGGTGATTTAGACGGTTTAAATTATGTCCTTGTTATATGAGAAGCGTTCTTGATGTTCTTGACAATTTATATTTAACTAGCTTTTAAGCCTAGACTCTTCGTCTGCGCAGAAGTAATCCATCTGTCTATGTAATGTGAGGCAAAGGATCTTTCTTGTCACAAACAAATAAATTTTTACTTGAGTTTAGGAAGACAGATTATATATCACTGGACAATTTTTACACCAATCACCTAGTCCCAAAGTAGGCAATTTAATGCCTGTGTTATGGGTACTAGACAACGGATAAACTTACTTATATACAGATAAACATCCAAGACTCGAAAGCAAACATTCGTAATCATCATACAAACATCTGCCCCGACCGGGGATCGAACCCGGGACCTTAAGCTTCACAGTCAGGTTCTCTAACCGCTGGGCTATCCAGCCGTCAAAATAAGAAGGATTTTAAGTTCTTGGAGAATAACTCTTTCCCACTACTGTCATTTCTTGAATTTAGTTGCGCTAAGTATCAACTGAAAAAATATAACGAAGCCTTATTTTACGCAATCTACCGTTTTTTAAACCTGTAAATAATGAACCTTATTTCAGAAATGATTTCCTTAAGTAAGTAAAAGCCAATTTTCCGTTATTTCTGTTTCTGGTTCCACAGTATAAGTTTCAGAAAGAAACATTACTTTATTTTCTCATACAGAAACCCCCTTTTAACCATCATAACAATAAATTTAGAAATAATGGTGATGGCAATTTTTTTTTGTTTAATTTATTTATTTAATTTTTCTTACCGGATACCTATGTCAAAGTAGCAATCCGTGTTTCAAAATTCAACATAATCCGTTCTATGGTCTGAGTTGAAGGGTCAGACAATCTCCTAGGCTTTTGCACAGCGTAAATTTCCTAGAGGTGTTTAGGTTTTTCAAATTGGTCAGTTATGCAAAAGTTTCTCAACACCAGTAGGTAGCCTATTTGTTTCGCAAAACGAAACCGGCCAAATTTTACTTTACATTTGAGAATGAAACGCTTGTTGCAAAAAACATACTTTAAAAAGTTTAGTTTACGTAATTTAAAAGGCTTCGCTTTAAAAAGAGGCCACCGTTTTATACCTAGGGCGTTTCACAATGTCCAAAATCACGTGGCAAGCAATTTGTTCCGTGTAAACGAAGCACTACCCTTTTCTAAAGCATTGTCTATATCACATTGTCACCAGCACGTGGCGACACAAGTTATTCGTCGAGATATATCTTTATTCTTGTAATATTTCTTCATGAGTCAGGTTTCTAACTAAAATATAACATGAGCCCTTCTAATTTCATTTCAAGAAGTTTAGTGTGGCTTTCTTTGATTATATGCACCTATAAAACTTAATGCAAGTTTTTTGATTATCAGATCTACTGGTCGGTTAACTAAAGCTGGCAGGTAAAACAGACATATTTACGCATTGCATTTGTGTAGTATCTGTGAATTAGCACGCGGCGTGACTTAGCACAGCATACGTATCATGAAAAGTCTGCCCGATTTGATCAAAATTATCAATTTTAAACATACTGTATAGCGAAATTGCACAAGTGTGAGTACTGTGAACGTGCCAGCTTTAGTTAACTGACCTATACTGAGCGTCAGCAAGTAAGTCCACGTAAGTAATTATGTACTTATAGATAGTACATACTTAGGGGATTACGCGCGAGTATATTTACAAGCGGTGCGGTCTGCACAGCAAATAGAGTAGGTAAAGGAAGTAGCGGTTGTGTGGAGCACAGATTTGCTAGCCCGCCTCCAAACAGCCAGGCTCGCGAGATGCACCGAGGTGGAGGTACGCCCTCCCCAGAGCCGTCCACTACGATCTCTAATGAGAGCGCCTTACTCGTTAAATAAATTGGATAAAGACGTTCGTGATCTCTCAAGAACAACTTGAACCTCTTCACTGTGACTAGCAATTAACTAAATTAAAAGATTGTTCGTGCACTTACCGAAACGTCTGAAACGGTCCCGAGTCGGTTCTTTATGTACCTTTTATCGTTAATTCACTTTTAACTAGCGATGTCTGTTCGCGTTTTTCCATTTTCATAGTTGTTGTAAGTTGAAAAAATCTTTGGTCATTATTTTACCAGCCATTAATTGAATGGGTCTCGCGTCTGGCGTGCTCTTTTATCTCATTGTTGAAGATCTGGAATGCCTGGGCGGATATTTAATCGCGCTATCGGCAGCCGGCAGATTCCACTAATTATGCACAACCCCGAGCAGTGACGCTATCGATACCAATAAATTACGCATTTGTCCATCGATCTGGTGAAATAAATTAGTCAACTAGGTACTAATACTGTTTCTTTTAACGATGTAAAAAAATATTTTCACACAGCACGTACGGTTTTATATGTAGCCTCGAAAATTATTATTTTATTATTAACAATATACCTACGATAAATCAGAATATTTTTTGAGGCATAAAAAAAAAGAGCGATCGTCATATCTATTAGCTAAACTAGATAAATCTTTCATTTAACAAAATTGAATTCATAGAATCGCGCGCTAAATTAAGTTACTGCGGTAGAAAACTTCCCGGTTGAGGAACTTATCCTCAGCGCATCGGTCACGAGTCCTGACTCCGAAATCTGCGAAGAATTATGAACTGACTTAACCTGATTTGATTCTTCGAAGGCATAAATCAGTGTACGGTAGAGCGCAGCGCACATATGACGCGGCGATTTAACGGCAGAAGGAACAAAGGCGACTGTCCCGCCGCGACCCGCATCACCGGATTAACTGTCTGTAACACTATGTCAACCGGTCGCAAGATTTACGCTTACATTTTTTAATATAAAAATTCCAAGGCAATGCGGATTGGGGTGCGGCTTGATTTAAATTAAAGTGACTGCGAACGCCCGCCCGTCACAATTTTGAGCCAAATCATGAGGTTGATTTAAGGAGAAAACTGCTCTTTTCAATACAATCCGACCGCTGTCAGTGTTTTTTTTTTATTTTAGCTAAACGCATGACCTGTACAATAATAAAATAAATCTTGTATCAATATTAGTCATCATTCATGATAATATATTCGAAAGTTTGATACATCAAGACAATCAACGACAACGTTTAAGTCGTTTGAAATTATAGTATTAAACATTTTATATCTATTTATTTAGTCACGTGTGGTGCCGGGTTAGAATAGCACCTCCCCCTTTCTTCCCGTGGGTGTCGTAAGAGTCGACTCTGGGAAAGGGTTAGTGTATTGTGCACGATGGGCTAGCAACCTGTCACTACAATATCACGTTTAACCATCTAGTAACCCTGAAACTGCTAAACTTTGCACTGGATTTTCGAATTCATGTGCTCTGCCTACCCCTCTTGGGAATACAGGCGTGAGAATATGTATGTATGTATGTAACGTTTATATCTTGCCAACGGATATTAAGTAGCCCTTTACAGTACGAACGATACTGGGACATATTATGGTAGTGGACAAAATTGATATCATCAAGTAAGTAGATGCTAAAAGTGAAGTTTCGTGTGCTCTGCTCATCCCATTTGGAAATACAGGCATGATGTGTATAGATACGAGTATGTACGGATGATCCCCTGAAAAGTCTCTCCCATCACTGACAGACAGGATTCACTGCTACTTGACTGTATTTCTAAATATCCATTTAGATCTGACATGCAGCAGCGAGCCGTCAGGCAGGGCTCATAACGGATCTAGCCACCATGCCCACGGCCGCGGACTACGAGTATAAGCTTTTAATCTCTGCATTGCGTCACACCGAGCGGAATGAGGGTTATCGGTTTCCCTCCTGATAAACACAAACGAATGAGCGCGGGTCCACAATCCAGCTCAATAATGGTGCCCATCCGCGGGATAAAAATTGATTGTTGCGCGCAATCCAATAGGTAGGTATTTTTTCCGCTTCCGTTGTTTGGCGTCTCGCAACAATCGCAATTGAATAATTGCTTTCCATTTTCATTATTTATCGCAGCGGTGACGGAATTTATTGGTTATTAGCCGGCGATTAATTGCTCGGCCGAGGCATAATGACTTGAAGCAAAATCCCGACGCGTGTTAACAACGTTACGACAAAATGAACAGCGCGGAGCCGTAAATACTGATGTAAGCGCGCGGCTTACCGGAGTTAACCTTGCCAGCTTCATGACAAATAAGTATACCTACACAGATAGGATTACTGAAAAAACAGCGACTCACCTAACTCGGTCCTGGCTAACGATGTATAAAATTTCCATTGTCATCAATCTCTGACGCCACGCGGAGGATTCGCGAACTCTTCACTAATTGCAATGTGAACAAAAACTCAAAAGCAAAGTCATCGCGCTGCAAATTTTTACGCTACGCTCTTTTAAAACAAGTTGAAATAGCTGTTTGTAGATTTCAAAAGTTAAATCACAAAATAATGGGATCGAAAAGGAAACACTTCTTTCAATTCTGCGGCCGTGTCTCGTAGTGCGACCCGACATTTTTGTCCAGCAGTGTCGGTATTTCCCTGTTTTCCTTGTACTTTAGAAGCTTCTCATTTAACAAGAAGTAATCACAAAGTGCCAAAGGTTAACCAGATAAAATCGGCAGAGTGATAAGGTGTGTGTCTTGGGAGCCATAGTTGTAAAAACCCTTTAACCCTATATAGACGGCGAGGCATAACTTCGCTTTCCTTTAGTATGGTACGGATTTTTCGATATCCGAGTGAGGCTCATACACTTAGCTTATATTTTAAGGCAATTTAAATAAGCAAAATAAAATTATTTTGCTTACAGTACTACGTGTCTACGAGTAAAATAAAAAATTGAATACCTCCTTTTTTTGAAGTCGGTTAAAAATAGTTTGCACTGCAATAAAGAACACTCATAAATTAGGGATACGAAATGAATTTAATTTTGCACCCTCATTTAAGGCTTGCATTAGCCTTACATGCCTAAAGCCCCTTTAAGTTTTCACATTTATAGACGACGATGATCTTTAACTGTTTGCAGTTTTCCTTTCTCGTATTAAAGTATAAACGCGCTTTCTAATTGGAAATAATACGCGTAAACAATCCCCGTTGGACTCAGGTAGGTGTGTCGGGTAGGTACGCCAATTCATGACCTCTTTCGTGCAACTGACACTTAACGCCCTCGACGAAAATAATATTAGGTAAACACGGTGTAGGGCACAAGAGTCCCGACCTACTGCGTAGGAAAATACACATTCTACTTACATTTATACGCGCCTTATCCTCTAATGTCCAGTGACTTAAATATTCTAAGTAGGTAGTACATGATTAGGTATTTTTACACTAGTTACCTCTTGTTACTGATCATTAACTTTGTTTACTCTGAAAACAGTAAAATATACAACAATAATAAAACAAAGTAAAAACGTGTAATTTTTAAAATCTGATGAATCAATCAACAACGAATTTTAGCTTAAAATTGGGCAAATCTTTAAAAAAGGTTAAATGACGAGAAGATTCTCCGAAAAATAAACAATGGATTCATTAAACTTTAGTAGAGCACGAGATTTTTTACAGTTAACATTTTTCCCAAAACTTTGCACCTGATCCTCCAAACAAGGTCTCATCATGTAACGGCAAGTCACGTAAATTAGGTGGGAATCGGTGGGTTGTGTACTAATCCTGAGATAAAACGCTTAAGCTGCCGTCGTAACGTCTCGTGTGTAAGCAGCTTTATTTGTTGTAAACATTTGCGTCCTCCTTTACTTTAAATAATAGAGGCATTTCTTAACACCGCTCAACACTTATCCTAAATGTAACACGAAATAAACAGTATTTTGTATATTTGTACTGGCTTATATAAATCCGTGTCAGTGTTTTCCTGTTTGTGTTAAGTTTGTCGAGCTAACATGTCAATTGGTATAGGATTTATTTTTCTCTGCGAGCCGGTTTATACAATACGAAGGTCAATTGAGATAAAAACGAGGATTTAGGGATGGTACCACTTTTAGGTGGTTATTTGTATAATATTGAATTTTCTTTACCAATTTTGAAATGATGTACAGTGATAGGACATTGCGTGACATTTTACAATGTAATATAGGCGTCTATTGATCTTGTTGGCCCTCAATACGATAATCTCTATATTTTCTAACATTAAACAGGAAAACGCAGAAATTCCTATAGGAATAAATATTTGTACTTTGTATTCTGTTTTTATGTATAACCTACTTAGTTATCTGTAAGTAATACCTTTTTATTTAAGTACGTTTTTTGTGCAGAACAGCAGGTATTAAAATGCTTTTAAGTGAAGTTGTTCTTTGTTTAATGTTTTGTTCAAAAAAGAGTTACCTATTTATACGTGATGTGTATCTAAATGGATTTAAAAACTCAAGTCTATTCTAGGATCTGTTGGCAGTTGTACTGAATCAGGATTTTGTCTCTACAAAATCGAATCGACGTGTACCTTTGAACTTCGCGAACATTCCATTAATAAATGTATCATATTTCTCCGCCAACGCATTTTCTTGTCGGCCGACAAACAACTGATCACTGCGGAAGGCACAACATCACCTATTAACTTCGCGGGGGAGGATTTCCTGTGCCAAATTACAGAGCGACAGCGAAACTATCCGAAATCGACCTCAAAACCCACGCATCAATTCCAAACAATTGAAATTACAACGTTCTGTTGCATCAATAGAGATATTGGCAATAAATAAACCGATAAAATATTGCCGCTTAAGGTCGAACTCAATTTGTATCCCCTATCTTGAGTATTGGGAGATCAGTACCTCCAACAGGTTTTTGCGCCATGATTTGTGGGGCTCCCGGGCAGCGTTTGATCCGCCACGCGCCGCCCCTTGTCTCACCCAACAACAACTTGTGTTTAAGCAAAATAATTTCCTCCGTAAACGTTCGCGCCATAAAACATTGCGGATAACTCGAATTAGTTCATTGTGATTTTTTTCTCGCAATGCTCCCCGGCCGCTAAGTAACGTGATAAATTTTAGAAAACTTTGGGGCACTTTAGAGTTGTAAACCTATTAGTCACTCGCTGACAATATTAATTGCCCACTACTGCCATTAAAACTTTGCTTGCTCAAGTAAAAAAGTTGTATTGCGTTAATTAGTAGAACAAGCCGAATGACAGCTTCACAAATCGTTAGTCGATAGGTAAATCAGGTTACATTTTTATCATAATGACTAGCTTTCCGCCCGCGGCTTCTCCCGCGTGGAACTCGGTTATATTGCGGTATAAAGCACAACTATAAGAAAACTTCTCGTTTCAAACGACACACAGCGCCATCGATCTATCATCTATCGATCGATCATCGATCGATATCGATCTGTCATCGATTGATATCGATCTATCAAGCAAACTATATTTTTGTTTTCCCTCGGGAACATCAATTTTTTCCGGGATAAAAAGTACCGTTATTTAATCCGGACTTCTATCTTTATGTCTGCAAAATTTCAAAGCAATCGGTTCAGCAGTTACGGCGTGAAAGTGGAAGAAACAAACAAACAAACAAACAAACAAACAAACTCACTTTCTGACTTATAATATTAGTAAGGATTTGTTATTTAAAGTTACTGTTAAAATAATAAACTTCAATGAACTGACGTATGTTATCAAGAGTAGGTACATGTACAAAAAAAATAGTGACATGTTGTTAGAAACTTGTTTTAATTAACTTAATTTATGTATACGAGTATAGTATAATTTGAAACGAGATTGCGACGCGCGTAAGCTTGTATTTGAAATATAACTGAAAAACTTTTGTAATAAATGCTTAATTTCACTTAACGACCTTATGGGACATTCCGGCTAGACTTTTAGACGTCTAGACGGAAAATTAGCAGTTTAACTTATCATTCGTAATACAAATTTAATCTTTATTTAAGATACTAATTGATAATACTTAATTTACATCTGATTAATTACATGAAATATGAAAGCTACCATGCAATTTACTTGTTTCTAAATGTACATAACATACTTCTTATAACTTAATAATATTTTATTATGTACGTGATTTCAATTGAACAATGTCGTTTAATCGTGGACTTACGTAAATACTTATTAAACCTTTTCAGTTTCACTTAAGACCTAAATTCATGATATATCGTTGGATACAAAGTCTGAGTTCGTTAAACATTAAACTACCGTGAGACTCACTCATGTTGAAAAATTTTCGGATAACTCACGTTTATTAAATCGAGTTTAGCTCGACATGTTTCGGACTAATTCGTATTCTCTGAGTTGGTTTCTACATTTGGTGTACCCGAGCGCAGTTAAACTACAAAAACAAAAGAAACTAGCATTAAATCCGTAAACACAAACAGACTTTACACAAAGAAAACCCTAAAAACAATACCGTGTTACAACAATCTTCTAGCTAAAATGGCACTGCTTAAAAAATTCCATGTTTTCTGTAGCAACCCCATTAACCAAAAGACCGCGACTCGACCAGGAAGCGCCTCGCTAGTGTTGTACACAGCGCCATTATTCCTGCGCTACTCGTATTTTATCCGAAGAGACGCAATTCTTCCTCCTAAGCAACGCTCATTCGGCACCTATCGCCATATTAAGATAAGAAAAGGGATGTCGTAAACTTGGAAGTGGAAACACGCATTTTTATTCCCTGGATGCGGCGTTATTCGACTGTTTTTAAACAAAAGATAACGTTAAAGTTGGTGAAGCGTGAGTTAGGGCTTACGGTATGCGCTAAGAAATAAAAGTCGGTTATTACGTATTCGATCGGTTAGGTTTTTAAAACTTCAAGTGTTTTCACGGTATTTCCCATTGCTACAGTTCTATCTACATTTTATTCGTTATGACGAAAAATCACTCAATTCCTTCTACTACTTTAGGCAAACAAATAACTCCGGAAACAATGACAAAAGTGTCATCGGATTACTAATGTTCCATTGTCAATTTTTTTAATCATTGTTTCAAACCGTTTATTTTGTCCATTTTTTATATGTGAAAATAACAATTAGTCAAAGAAGGTGCTACACGAAAAACAATCGTAAATAAGAAAAACTCAACAACGAATAAAAAACTCACATTGAGCTAAACAATGCCACTTAAAACATACTAAGTGCCGTATATCACGTTATCGTTACCACAGAGCTGACTTAAAATATGGTAACTTTCACAAACCTGACTACTAAGAAACAAGGTGAACATAAATTCTCGCAAAGCGCAATTTTGGCACGTTATGCTAAACCTTAACCTGCCGTTCGAATAATTTGTGATAGGAAAATGGAATTGTATGCAGAATAATAAAATTCTCCGACCCTCCGAATCGGCCTAATAATAAATTTTACCGTTGTGGTTTCCACGGATACGTTGTTTTGATCTCAATGAGTTATTGCCGACGTCTGATACATAAAAATTAAACATTCGCCGCTTCTTATGTTTATATAAAATATGTGAGGAATAAAATAGCCTTCCGATTGACCTCAGACGTTTAGACGCAGTTTAAAATATGTAATCTATAACTAATGGACGAGATAAGTTAGGATATCATAGGATTCAAATAACCCTAATTTAATGAAAGATGATAATATAAGTTCGTTAAATTGGCTCGTTAAATCCTTGGTTTCGTTGCAGTATCCTTCTTACGCTACCTACTGAGAGTCCTTTTCATACTGAGAGGAGGCCTGTGTTCAACAGTGGGACGTGCCTACCTAATAAGGCTGGATTATTATAACGCTACCTATTTAATTTTGTCGTATTATCCAGAAAAGCTGGTGGCGCACGAATGAACAAAGTGGCAGTTACCCAGTATATCTGATTGGATTGCAGTAGTACCAATAAGGCAGAACAAAATAACACCACTTATGCGATGTCCGATAAGTATTATTCCAGAGTCAATCTGATGTATCCAGCATTAATAAGATCAGATAATTAACTGTTTTATATCTTTAACTAAAAAATAAGAGCTACCAAAGCCTTTTTAAACCAGTCTTAGGGGTAGCGCAGACGACAGATTTTTATGCGATCTAGTCTGCGGCGCAAAAAAAGTCTGCATGAATTGTATGCATTGTGCGCCGGACTTTTTGCGCGTCGTGTCCGTTACTGCATATAATTAACAATTAAAAGAAACTTACCTAAGGGAAGTTCAATTGTAATTATACGAGCTTGTTCTTCCGAGAGATTATATT
>BHDV01018355.1:415487-427029 GCA_005406045.1 Adoxophyes honmai
GTAACGTAGAAATAGGACGCATGTGCCGCTTTCTCGCTTTGTTTTTGTAGGCGATGTTCTATCTAGTTAGTATTGTTGATCGAAGCCATCAACCGGACACCCACAATGCCTAAGATAGGTAGGATGAGTAGGTAGGTTCGTCACTTCAGTGTAACTTTATTAATTCACTGAAATGTTAAAGGTGTCGTTTAATAATTAAGTAATCTAAATAAAAACGTCAATAAAGTTTATAAAACATCGCTTTAAAATATTCAATATCAGAACTAGTATGGTAATAAATAAATAATGGTATGCAATATTTTAACTCAAATATTAAATTCCACTCGTTCTGTCTGCCAAGAACAAGCTTTGCTTCCATGTCTAAAAATTAATAAGAACTGAGTAAACACTCCTGCAATATAATAAATACCGAATCGCTTGCTTTTTTTGTAACGGAATTTTCTTTAAAACAGAATTTCATCAAGTCGTTACAAACGAGCTCTTAAAATTTTCAACACCATGTCATGCTAGCGCCTGTTGCGGTTAACCAATAACTTCGCAGTTCAGATTACACAAAACAATATTCTTGTAACATGAAAATGCAGCTAATTGATGGTTGAAATTTTCAAACTTAATATGTCATACGTGATTCCCTGATTTTGTATGTACTGCAAACAAGTGGCACGTACGTAAATGTGCCACTAGGTTTATTCATGCTGGTTGCTAAATGATGTTTTGAACGGATTTTTTTAGTATACATATAAGTAAGTACTCAATTAATAATTTGTCTATCCACGACACAATGGTAGTTAATGTACCTAATGTAAATAAGTTGGCTCGAGTACCCGATTCAATGCAGAATCCTATGTTTATTTTAATTAAGTAATTTTGATAAGTTTATAATCACGTGCAATTTTGTACGGCCCACGTGCCTCGATTAAAATGCTCTTAAAGCTTCCCACCTCGCGGTAAAGTTGCGTGCAAAATCAATTATGTTAATTGATCAACCAATAACGTCTGCTCACTTAACTAATTTGATTTACTTGTTTTGGGTGAGCACTCATAACGGAACAATGCGAACGAAACGCGTTAATGCGTTTAAATATATTAAGTATACGCCCTAAAGTGTTTTCATCCATCTTTCGACTGGAAACTCGATCGAATGTTCTTTAAATGGAGGTATTGGCATGCAAAGCCTTGTGCAGTTTCTATTGAATTGTAAATCTGAGTTCTGAGACCGAGAACCGGTACTAGTGGTTAAAACGTGGTATTTAAGGAAAAAACGGCGTCATTAAGGGTGAAAAAGTGACTATTCAATTCGCTCACCTCAAATAATTAAATGTCTAATAATAGCTACTTAATTTTCAGTGACTTTAATATTTCATACCTCCTGTATTAACATTGAATTATGATTGATCTAAAGGTCTAGTAGGGTAAGCAAACAAGAGGTGCCCTCGTCCACAAATTTGATAATTCTTTCAGGTGGTGTATCTTCTTTAGTTTTCGAGTTATTTACGAGGATGTAAAATAAACAAGGTTGTAAAGTGACATATTTTGTAAAATATCCCGTGTGGTGCCGGGTTAGAATTGCACTTCCTCATTTCTTCCCGTGGGTGTCGTAAGAGTCGACTCTGGGAAAGGGTTAGTGTATTGTGGGCGATGGGCTAGCAACCTGTCACTGCAATAATCACGTTTAACCATCTGGTTACCGTGAAATTACTAAACGTGACACTGGAATTTTCAATTCATGTGCTCTGCCTACCGCTCTTGGGAACACAGGCGTGGTATTCTAACATCGATGTTAGTCTAAATTTCATACTTACATACATATTCTACATACATGCACAAAACGTACCTAACAGATAAATCCATGACTAAATAGTTAGCTATGACTTAATGAGCCACATAAAATAAATAATTTGTATCACGAGCTTACAAGATCTATGTCCAATACGACCCAACAGAACTACTACTGATAGTGATGATGATGAGATGTATAAGATACCTACTAGATTATGCTAGATATTGTTTTCTCACGACGTCTACAATTCTTGACGGAAAATTGCCCAATTCGAGGGGGAATACCGGAAAAATTAATTCATTGCACTCAGGGGCAACAGATTACGTCTCAATAATTGAAAGAAGCAGTTTATTTGATGAAATATTAAATTAATTGGGTGCTCACCGTAATGTTTATTGGGTCGTGATTGGCGCAGACTCGAGCACTCCACTCCTGCGGCTCGTGATTTAATGAGTGTGAAAATTTCATGTATCGTTAGGGCTAGCACCGAAATCAATCACGATATTAACGACATGTAAAATAAATTGAACGAGTGCGCTCGACTCGTGCCGAATATGAATGGTTTTAATTTTACGTACATGTTTTTGGGCTGCGTAATTTATCAAGGCTGCGCGTTTCATTATGATAATTTTAAAGGTGTACCTGTAAACGACAAACAGAAAAGTGATTTATCGTCTCACTCGATTTCAATTTTAATCGTATTTCTTTGTCATGTTTCAGTTCGACAACATCGTGCGTGACCCGTAACATGAGAGACGTTGGCAGAGATGAGGTTCTATAGACGTCAGCGGGGACTAAGGCCGACCACATACATTAGGAAAAATTCCGTTTCGGAATCTCGAATCGGAAAATCGAACGCAGTCAATCCATATAAACCTATGGACCAGCCACATACAGACGGAAGCTTTCCGTTCGGAATTCCGAATGCGTGTGGCTGATCCAAAGATGTCGTATGAATTTAGTGCGTTCGGACAGTCTGATTCGAGATTCCAAATCGAGATTCCGAAACGGAATTCCGTATGTATGTGGCCGGCCTAAAGGTGTGACGGGAGATAACTTGACGTGTCGTTACCACGCGCTACCTCGTCCCCGCCGACACTTCTCACACCTAGGGAGGGTTGCGCACGGAGTTGTCGGGCTATAACAAAATCTAAGAATTTAATTTGTAACTGAAAGGGAATTCCTATGGTGCATTTAATCAAAATACGCATTTTTAAGACCTTTGCCAACTGTTATTTTGATGCTACCTTGCAGAAGTTTTCAGGAATTTACTCGCTGATACCGAAACAAAGATACTTTTTTTTGCAACGCTTCCGTCTCGTCTCCTCTATCAATTTGATAGATCTACTTACATGCTACTATTAATATTATCCACGACACGGTATCCGCTGCTGCTGCATGCAGTAAGGTAGTTTTAAAGTTTTTTAGTACAAAAAAGTAATATAGGTACCTACCTACTGAAAGTCCCAAATTATTAACTCAACAATAAACCGTACCCGTAACCAGCGCACAAACTATACCTACCTACATCAAGCAGGGACCCGCTACCCAAACTAGACAAATCGATCGGTCAAACAAAGTTTGTCGTTTGCAAAAAATATCCCTTTTTTCACGACACTGTTCGAAAAGAATAGAAAAGCACGGGTAGTCATGTCTCGTCCATTCATTTCCAAAACAACTGCCAGTTGTCAAACGCATTCGCTGGCCCTATTTCAAAAGGCGTGCTTCTGATACCTATTATTTTATCACGTACCAACTCATTCTGTTTTTCGTCGCCACGTTTTTTCAATGTGATTTTTACGTTTTAATATCTATATAAGTACTTATCAAGAGAGACGTAGAGTATATTAATCATTTTTGAAAAGGTTTTCGACACTACAGCAAGCAGCCAGAACCGAGGTTGATGGTTTTTTATTTCCAGCCAACTTTGAACATTTTTTTTTGTGTCTATATCGTATAAGGTGGGGCTCGAAGCAATTCTGACACGATCTTGAAAATCTTTGAAACAAATAGCGTTCTAGAATGTTTTGAATATTTAAAATCTATTCAAAACATCTATTACGTGCCAGCGTTGCCCCAGCCAGCAAGACAGCAACATGCATTCATGCATGTCACCTACTTGGACAAACCTACTTAATACTACTACTTAACCCATTCTTGGTCACTGTGCCAATTTGGGAACACTTAAAATTAAGGGAAAAATTTAAATTGTTGACGCTAAATGTAATATGATTGGGTACAGTTTTATAATAATAAATAAATCTCCACCTTGTCGACAATAACGTCGCTCCAAACTCTACCGAAAAGGTGAGAAAACTCGCAAAAATGCCTAAAAAAAAAAATTTTTTTTTTCTCATTTCCTAATTCCTTTTATCCTCTTTAATTATAAAATCAACAAATTTTTGATGAATCTCTGCTAGTTTCATTTTGACCATTAATGGGTTAATATCGGTACATTCATATTTAATTGGATGATATCTTCTGAGCTATAAAAATATAGTGCTTAAAGCCGATTCAACCTAACGATAATACTTTTGTCTAGGACTGTCACTAATGCTTTTTTCACATGAAAAATATATTTAGTACTCGCGATTAGTGGCTGATTATTTATTCCAAGACTAAGTTTTCTTTCGATCAAATCTATTATTAGTGTTAGAAATGAGAACCGTGTGTTTCCCGGTGACGGAATTCACGGGACCGTCTTCCCGCTGTTATGCACGCTGCGTCACTATTTCAATTTCATAGTCTTTTTTTTTTTCAATCCGAATATTTGGTATCCCTTTGCAGTTAGCAATTTAGTCGCAGTTGACGATTTTACGAGGCTTCGGACACACAATTTTATTCAACGCGAACCGTGGCAGTTATTCGAAAAATATTTAATCAACAAAAGCAATTCCTTTAAGAGTTAAGTGAAACAGGTTTTGAATTGTTTCAAAATTTGTCAAATTTATTTGGAGACCAACAAAGCAATTACTTAGCCAAAGCCGTTTTTGAACAAGAGGAACATAAAAAGTTGGCTTAAAAACGGGCTTTTTAAAGGAATGACTTTCAATAAAAGCTGGATTAGGCAGGCATACGCTCAGCGAAAGCAAATAAGGTGTCTGAAAAACAAATGGAGTTATAATTTGTGCAAACGACACTCGCGCACTTGCTCCGTTCGTCCCGCGTGTGCATGTGTGAAAACTTTTTAGGAGACCATAAAGAAAATTCTTTCTCTCGAATTTACGATTTCCCTATCGCGCTTAAGCGGCGAATCATGGCGCGGGATGAAATATATTGTTCTTAGAATTCGCGCACGTGTACCTACTAAGCTATGGCGACGGATGCGCGCCGGGATTTCGCATGCATTTCCACTCGTTTTCTCTAGTATATTACACTAGATTTTTATGGTTCTAAACTTACCCACTTTTTACGTTCAAAGAGTTTCGCACGGTATCTGTCCATCGAACACTGTTAGATTAAAGTACCGTACGCATTTGTTGTAGTTTTGACCATCTCATAAAAAAGATAATGTTCATTTAACTCCTAATAGAGAGCATAAATCAAAGCAACATCGACCGCTGCACCGTTTTCGCCGAAAATGGCTGCAAAACTAATAACAAGAACCTTACCTACATACATGTCATACATACTTGCCTGTATTTTCAAATAGAGTAGCTCACGAAATATCCATAGTGAAAACTATGGTTGTTTAAGGTTTCGTAGCCACTTTTAGCGTAATTTTAAGTTTAAACATTGTTAATAGACAAATAGCTACCCTATCACGCTATCACCTAAAACATGTCTATTTCCTATTTCCTTACGACATGCATGGAAGAAATGAAGAGTTGTTATTATAATAATCTTTGATAATAAAAAAACGTATCGTGAGTTTTATTATAAATCGGCACTTATGTTTGAAACGGTCAACATCTTGAAATATCATTTAATGGAGTCATAATAAAGCCGCTTTCTGCAGTATAACTTTATGATTCCGCCATCGAAACTGGATTATTCCGGAGCCAAGTAGAACTAAGATTAACAAAAAAATATTCCAAAGCAGCCTTTTGAATAATTGCCGCTACGTTGCTTAGCCGTTAAATTTATTCATCAATATCCGACGCCATCGCCGACGCCTCAATTTCAACAAAAGCTTCCGAAGAACATGAAAATTCATCAAAACTTTATTGAAGCTGAAACAATACATCAAGGCGCTAAAACATCTTAATAGACCAAAGATTGATCGTCCGGGGCCGGGGTTGCAAGCATTATCTCCGCCGGCGGCATTGTGTGCGCTTTCCGTTGCGCGCTCAATCGGCCGGCAAACAATGAATCAGGCTGATAAAAACACTGACCTAGTCATCGGCCGCTACAGTGCTCGGCGATCAACTTGGCCAAAATTTACAGGTGCGGTGTGGGAGGCAAACGTCAAACAACGACTAAATCGCGCAGTAAACGCGACCAATCGTCATCCTCCGAACTAATTGTGACTTATAAAACGACGCACCTGTCAATTTTGGCCAAGTTCAATGCCGAACATTATACAAGTGGCCGCGATTTGCTGGTCGCGCCAAATCGGTAATCGGCATTAATCGACCACCGCGCGCAGCGTTAAGCCACAAAACAAATGCAAACAGAAGTCAATCAAGTGCATTTACTTAACTTTGAATATCTAAGTTCGGCAGTCGCCTTAAGGATGTAAATTATGACGTATGCATATAAAACTATCTAATCTAACTAAGTATTATAATCACGCCTATATTCCCAGCGTTACATATACTATAAACCATGATCAATTCACATTTAGTAGCATTATAGCATAATGTTAGGTTTAATAAGTTGATGAAAGAGAAAACAAAATATTAAATTATTTCGTTAGGTACCATATCATACGCGGCCGCCGTCAAACATGAACTCGCACGCAGCCGCTAATCTGATTATTAGAGAGTCACTTAACATTACAGAGCGACACTACGCTTGGCTCGCATTCACCAACGTTTCTCAGCTAGTTCCAAAATGTGCAAGCACGCGAGAAGTCCTAAGTTTAATCCTATTATCTTACGGTTGTTACGCATACTTACGTCGGCACTTTGCATTTCGGAGACGATGCATTGTTACCCAACCATATTTTCAAATAGTTAAAAAGTAAAAGTTAAAGTAAAAAAGTATTTATTACCATAAAAACATAACATTTTAACATTCTTTGGCGGCCTCCGCACTAGACTCGAGGCCTGTGACGCAGAGGCCAGAGACGACTTAACATAAATTTATAATTAGAAACAATACAATTAAGAAATCTAAAATTTTGTGTGTGTGTGTGTGTTCGTGTATGTATGATTGTGTGCAGGTGTGTGTGTGTGTGTGTGTGTGTTCGTGTTGTGTTTCTAAATCTAAAAAAAAAATCTCCTCATAAAAAACAATGACCAAGCTTCGCTAAAAATGGCAATCATCGTCAAAGCCACTAGCGAGATCGCAACAATGACAAGCATGATGTACAAACATAAAATTTTAACAATTTTCCCACAGGGGTAGGCAGAGACTACTTTGTTCCACTCGCTACGATCCTGACATACCTCTTTTGCTTCATCCACATTCATTAATCTCCTCATACATGCTCGTCGGTTTCGGGTACTCTTGACCTGGACTGTTTCTAAAACGTCCGCGATTTGGTCACGGAACGTCCGTCTAGGTCTTCCCCTCCCACTGCACCCATCCACATTCCCCGTATAAATTTGTTTCGTAAATCGTCTTTCATCCATCGTCACTATATGACCAAACCAACTAAGCATACTTCTTTCTAACCTATTCACTATATCTACTTTCACCCCAGCTCTTTCCCTTATCACACTATTTCTTATTCTCTCTTTCAGTGATACACCTTCCATAGTTCTTAGCGCTCTCTATTCTACTTTTATGCTTCGTTTGCCATACCCAACTTTCGCTACAGTACATAAGTGTTGGAACAAGCACCCCTCTGTGGACAGACAGAAGATTTTAACATGCTTAAAAATTGGATTGCTTTGAATCAACAAAACAGATTTCAAGAAAACAAATGATAAATCTACAATTCCACTCAAGATACAATAAGCTGTATTAAGGTAAACGTCCCTGTGTTGGACAGTGACCCAATACTTGGCACTTGGGTCATTGTCATAACCCTAAAAAAACATGTCCATTTGTAATATATGAGACATTTTTAATAATTGCATTTAATTTACATCATAACTATAAAGTACAGGAAACGTACTAGACTATACTATATCATATTTTCTTTAAATGTAATTATTTGTTTTGTTTATCACCACAAATGTAACTGAAAGTCCACTTCGGTGGACTGTCCGGGTTCCACCTGTTAATAGAATGTGGCTTTAAAAAATACATCTCTTTTATTATTGTACAAAAATGCCATTTTTCCCTAATCTATGTATGATTTCCATTTAACACTAATAGGATTTAAAGAGTTAGATGGAAATAAAACACATTTTTCGCATCATTGAATCTTGTCACAACATTTTTTGTCTTTTTGGTGGACATTACTTTAAATTCTAGAAAAATTAGGGAAATGTCAAATGAATAGACCGGGACATATAATTTAACTCATTCACTATCGTACTATCCCTGTTAGCATCCATTTTGCCGTGACTACGAGAGCAGCAGCACCTGCACACACTCATACATACACGAACACACACACACACACAAAATTTTAGATTTCTTAATTGTATTGTTTCTAATTATAAATTTATGTTAAGTCGTCTCTGGTCTCTGCGTCACAGGCCTCGAGTCTAGTGCGGAGGCCGCCAAAGAATGTTAAAATGTTATGTTTTTATGGTATATGATAAATGATTGTATTTTGATTGATTCTTGTACTTTGGTTTAATTTTTTATTATAACTTTAAAAACTAGCTTCTGATTCCTTTTTTGTTTTATCCGTAAATGACTAGTGACTGAATAGTGAATGTTTAAACGTAAATTCTGTAAAGGTAAAAAAAACCTGTAGAAGATTTAACAAAAACATACAAAATAAGCTTTGGAGGAAAAATGGAATGATGCACGACGATGCAGAAAAAAAATCAATAAACAAAAAGAAACTTAAAAGTACATCGCACGCAAAATACCGCCTTCGATTCCATTTATTTTAGTACCATGAAATGGGTGAACGTATTGCAGTGAAAAACAGAAAAATGTTGAAAGCAAAGAAACTTACTTACTTAGAAAGAAGTTGATGACTTTAGAATGCAGCAACCATTAAAAATTAGTGAGTGCAGTCTGTTTGTTGATTGAAAAAAATGTTCATAAAAGTATACAATTTTAGGACGTATATTCTGAAAGTTCGGATACGTCAACGTTAAAACCAGAAAGAGCCACCAAACCCCCACTTTCATACATGCTTCTTGAAGACTTGAAGGCTTCCTAGTCTTCGGAGGACGAAGGCATATTTGGTCCACCGAAAAGAATTGTCATTTCGGTAGACAGACACAAAATATTTTTTATATACTTTTTGAATGTATTTACGTGTCTGATTGTTCATGATTATGAGAATATATCATGAACGTTATTTTTGTTTATGATGTTTACCGCTTTTTGTTTTGTTTATTTATTATTAATTAACATAATTAGTCCACTCGGTGGACATATTAGTCTTTCCGGTGGAACCGAAATATCGTTATTTCGTTTTAAATTGGTTTTTTCGAATAATTGATCTCTGAATGATACTCAGTTCTGTTGCAAGTTAGAATAAGAGTCGTAATATATCTTTGATTTTTATAAATCACGTGTTTCATTTTTTGGCGAAAAAAATTGCCAGGCTTGACAATGACCCACTTGCAACCTTATGTCATAGTAAGACAGGTGACAGATGGGTGCCATCTATTGGGCGTTGAGGTGTCCAGCATTGGTACTTTTACCTTACTAACGCAAGATTTAACTTAACAAAAAACCTCTTTTAATTACCAACGCTTAATCCGATAGCAATTATATGTATCAAACACAAATGACAAATTACTGCATCTTTAAACTCAAGGTAGGTGGTACTTGCAAGTGGTAAGGCACTAATGTTGAGTAGTGTCGTCGACGCGCGTCGTCTATTACTGCTGCACGCAGTCGAGATTAAAATCGTACCTTTTCTTCCCACAAACAAACTCTCAAACTTATAAATTCAAACAGAACTGTTTAAATAAGGCCACAGATTTACAAATTACCGCGACAATGAACTGAATCTTCGCTCGCTCAGTGTATTCAGAAAGAGATTGGCATCATGTCGCGACGTCAGTAGGCCGGGCACGTCCCGCGACCCTATCGCGGGCTTCATACACTGCCCGGCGACATCTGCACATTCCCGGCGTTATCGACTGAAGGACACATTTTTATAGGAACAAATTTAATCTAAGCAGAAGTAGGGATCAGTCTCGGGAGTGCCCTGCTCGCACGTGTCTACACGACGTGAGCACGGGCTAACGATTTTTCACAGAACGTTATTATATGTCCGATAAAGGACTTTATCTTGAAATTGCGCTATGGCCCTCAGGTTTGGGCCCTTTTGTTTAAGCTTAGGTGTCTACTAGAATAGCTCAGTTGATAGAAACGTACTGGCCACCTAATAATGACGGGTGTTACTTTTTCAATTTCTTACATAAGTACCTATAGTTTTAATGCGTACACGTCACAAAAGTATAATCTTTTTCTCTGAGAACAGCCGTGTATAAAAAAGAGATTAATAATTTTTGTACCAAGTTCCAATTTAACCGACAGTTTTATTATTAACTCGTTTGTAAGTAAATCTTGCAAGTGAATTTCCAGTGGTCAGATTGATAACAGAAAAAGTTTGACGTCAGGCCCGTGACTTTTTACCCAACTGCCGCGGTGCCGTGTTTTTTTTAGAGTAGGTACCTTTTCAGCGGCTGAGGTTTATTAAGCCAGATTAATTATTATCTACGCACGCGACCTTCAAACATGTTCAACAACGGGGCCTAAAGTAAATATGTTGTGATAGCTTAACATTTCATACGATTCGGTAAACATTCATTTAACGCTACGTACTCATAATAATCTCCGGAGGATTTTCAGTACGATTAAGTTCCCGTGAATATTTTAGTAGACGTCACGACATATTATGCAACTACACTTAACCAGCTAGGGCAGAAACTTTACCGGCATTGTTAAGTGTACTTAGTAATGACACAGAGTATTCAAAATACGTTAATTCACGTAACTGGGTTTTCCCCGCTTACATTAACGTGTCGCAAATGTTACATTTACCTGTGTGAAGGTAATGTGTACTTAAGTTTTTTTTTTATTCTGCGGTAATTTTTAAGGCTCGGGGCCAGAGCTGGGCAATCTTAAATTTTACTATTCCAAAGGAATCAAACCAGCGTACCGGTGCGTCGTAGATACAAAATTTCCTTAGAAAAACAATAAATTTCCTGTGAGCAACGCTCGAGTGAGTTTCGGTGTCGCCCGAGTGAGAGCACGCTCGCCATAATATATTGAATTTGAAACGAACAAAGTTTTACGTTCTCCCTGCCGCATGTAAAAAGATTTCCTCCAAATGTTTGCAATACAATAATTTTTTTTCAACCTCCAACACAGCAGTGTTATTAAAATTTACTTCAGCGAGTGTAGCGTAGCTAAAGCCGCGGTTAACTTACCTACGTCTTTATAAAGCGAGTTAGCAGGTTTATGCATGTAAGGAAAACCGTATAATGATCCAGTCAGTAAAGACGAGTTAAAGGGGTTACCTGGAACGTTTTCCGGGAGTTTTGAAAATTGGTGAATTTATAGATT
>BHDV01018355.1:439139-454061 GCA_005406045.1 Adoxophyes honmai
GGGGCACTGCCCCGCCTAGCCCCTTGGTAGCTACGCCCCTGCGTATGATTATTTGTGAATTGCCGGCACCGTGCTTCAATTTGTTACTGGAGTCGAGCGCCTTTGCCGGGAACTTGGTCCCGCCAGAACGCCGGCTCATTGGGACGCCAATTGCCACATAAACAAGCCTGCGCCCGACCCGAGTTATGCGGTCGCGATACCAAAACTTCCTTATTTACTATCCTCACAACACATCATAAAACATTCACTCTGAACCACAGCCAAATGCTATAGGTATACTGGCTGCCAGTTAAATTGCATATTTATAAAATGAAGTTACCTCTGCTGGCCTCCGCTTGCCGGAGTTTTTTATGAAGAGCGGTGTACATATCTGATTTTACGGGAATCTGAATAGCTCCTAAATTTTATCAAAATGAAATGAACTCGCTTTTGCCTTAGTAAAATATAAGTGTACCTAGAAATCGTTAAGTACTCTTTTTATCAAGGAATACGTAGTATGTTGCTATCAGGCAAATAGTAGGGGTCCTCTGTAAGATATAGAACAGAAAATATTTTAACACGTTTTCTAACAAAAATATGATTAAGGAAAAGTGGTGAAGTTAGGCTTCAGTGAAGAAACCAACAACTAACTTTGACCCCAATTGAGCAGTATTGTGTGATGTCTAAATATTTTGTTAGTCCTTATTCTATTCAAGATGTTTCGTTGCTTCTTTCCCATTTTGTTCAGAGTTTGCCGTAAGTTTGTCAAAGTTGTGTTTCTGTGAAAGGCCTCATTGTTTCAGTTAACAAACGATAACTTATATTGAATTACAATGTCATTTTGTTCGGTATGAAAAGAACCGTATTATTTTATTTTATTTGTTCTGTAGATGTTTTTAAAGTAAAGCAAAATTAAATTTCAGTCTATGCTATATTTATAGTAGGTAGCCTTTGTGAATAAATTCTCCAACAATAACTCAATTTGTGTCATCAAAATAATTGGTTGTTTTATCGAATTACTTATACTTGTTTGATGATATAATAAACGCATTGTTTACTATTAAAATAGAATCGTTAAACTCTCTTTTGTTTTTAAATACGATTAGAAAGTTGTTACTTTCGCGTAATCTTATGAATACCTATAATGTTATTATATGTAGGTATAACATGAAACATTAATTTGAGAAATTTATGAACCAAACTTGTTAAAACACTTAACACGTTACTTAAACAAAAAATAGCCCTGTAACCATTTTCCCTGAAATAATTATCTACACAGCTCCGCAAACCTTAATTAATTTACCACATTACGTAATCAAGTCGAAAATTAGGCAGGTAGTTAACCGTCGTTTGCTTTGACATTAGCTAACCAGTTAATGAATTTTAAATTCCAGCTGGTACAATAGAAGTTTGATAATATTCCCTGATTTGGTAAATGAAAGTTGAACGGCTTGCTTGTTGGTGGGCCGAGAGCGACAAGCGCGACTCACAAGGCCGCGCCTTGGCGAGCAATCCGCACGAATTGCTCGACTGTTTTGATGCATACTAATGCCAATGATCCGCACTCTAAGCATTTTTAAGTAGGTGATATGGTTCGAATTACGGTGCGTTGATATTCTTAACGGTAAAGTTTTCATGAGGCAGAAATAAATTCACACTTGCGTTATTTACCTACCCAAAGTCCTCCTATCTAAAGTAGTCAAGTGAGTGGCTGGCTCTTTTGATATTGCGGTTTTCAGCACTAGAAAATACAGAACAAAGTGTCCACCATTTTGGAATTATACCTTATTTCAAACTGGAAAACACCGTAAACGGCGTAATAGTAAATTCTTGATTTAACTCTACTTAAACGGTACGGATCTTCGCGTTCAAAGGTAAACAAGGATAAAATAAAACAAATTAGCTTGAGATTAAATAAAAATGAGCCCTGAACATAAAGTTAACTCGATAAATTTAAACACGAAAAATAGAGTAAAAGAACCCGTGTTGAACAATTCCGTTAATATATTTTTATTATTCTCTTAATTCTCTTCGTATTGTAGGCACTCAAGCGCGCGTGAGATAGACAAAAAAAATTACAATTAATTATGCATGAAATCCTGCGTATAACCACAACATCGTGTTTTCTCTCAACTTTTAGCTTCTTTTCACCTAAATTCGTGGAATTCAGTGGCCGTGTGTAAAATTTTAACGCGCCCTCCGTCCCTCGGTCTAATGAAGCCAATTTTCTGCGCTCGCTCCACCTTGCTCTCCTTTTGAATTTTCTCGCGTATTTTCCTTGTCATCCATCTCTTTCCGCATTTCCATCCAGACAGATTACTCTTGATTTCAAATTCCACCTTCATTGATTCTTACATTTCAAACAGATACAAACAAGACAAACAATTTTCGTGTTCGTGATTTTGTGTTGAAACGACGTTGGAACCTTACTATTTATAGATATTTGATATAGAATGATGATAAAGGAAAGAATATATTCGAAAGAATAAACACGTCGTTTTAATGAACGCGTATGAGAGCTCCAAATTGCGTTGCCGTGTAAGACAAAGTAACATTTTATTTTAAATATTATAACTCGGAGTGCATTAGCCAGTATAATTTTGGTTTTATTTTCTCCATAAAATTTCTTACCGTTTTCTTATCTAATCCAAAATTTTACTTTAATGGTTTCGTTCGACATTGTTTATGTGTAAAGCTACAAGGGTACGGCGGTTAGACTCAGCTATTTTATCATCATTTTTGAAGTGGCAAAGGCCATCCATGCGTGGAATTTTTAACCGTTGACCGAAGGTTATGAGTTTCGAACTTTTAAGGGTCCAAAAGGCATTTATAGGACAAGGGTAGCCTCAGGCTTTTCTAACTTGGAACTTTGTGAATGACTTGCAATACTCGTTTTTGTTATATCTGTTCGCGTCTAAATTGTTCGCTGTGAATTGTATAAGGTTCACGCTGGTGAGCTTGGAGTCAGCTGCGACGGAAATGGCATTACGAATGTCTGCACGATACAGATATACTCGCTACGTCTCTATTCAAAATTAACAAGCCGTTGGTTTACGTAGCCGCTACACTCGGGGCACTAGTTTCGCAATAATGGCACGGCATTGTGCCCGAGACTTGACTTATAATCCCGCCATTGTAAGTGTTTCGTGTGTCTGTTGTTGGGTACTTTATTAAATTACTCGTTAGTCTTTTTCGTGTGTTTGCGTTTCTTTTACGTGAACTCGGGAGACCACGCTCTTTCATGGCGTACTTTAGGAGTAGTAAGGTTTGTGTCTAGAATTTTGAAACTAGATTTTTCCTTATTTAAGGAAGTATGTATGTAACTCTTTACTGTACAAAATAAACATGATAAAATAACAAACAAAACAAAACATAAATACAAAGGCAAACATATCCCTAAAGGGCTCTCTTCCTGTTAACCTTCAAGCGATTGACAAAACATGTGAAAATAGAGTAGACACACAAAGAAAATTGAGAAAAAAATACCAGTAACATAAAATTAATAAATAAATACGTTACAGTACAGATAAATCTCAACATACATATAGGTACAAGTACATAAAAATACACATACTAATAAGTTGATGAATTCTTATAAATTATAATATAATGATACAATACAACAGAATAAGTACTCTTTATTGAACACCAAAAAAATACTAATCTCTCCCAGACAACCATTAACGATGAAATATAGAAAAAAAAATTAAGCAGATGATGCCATTTGAAATACAGACTTATAAAAATCAGGAAGAACTGAGAAATGACTATGAAACAAGAATCACATACACGATTTGTGGGTAGATGGATCAATAAAGTATCTACATATACATACATACATACATAAAATCACGCCTATGTTCCCAAATGGGGTACAGAGCACACGAAACGTGAAGTAGATATATCCATGATTATAACTATTTCACGCTTCGCAGCCACTTCTAGCATCATTTTGGGTTTGAAAAAAGATGTAAGAGGTAATATAATAGTGACAGGTTGCTAGCCTGTCGCCTAAAGAATACCTAAACCCATTTCCTTAGTCGCCTCTTACGACATCCACGGAAGAAATGGAGAGGTGCTATTCTTGTTTCTAGTCACCGGAAAATAACACTATCCGTAAGTTTATAAATTTAAGAAAATTTTCTAGGAAAATTATAAACTTCCGTAAGATTCCAAACGGGAGACAAATTGTATTATTTTTTACAACCGCATTCTCGTAAAATAATCAATTTAAGTTACGTTAGGTTAGATTCTTCTAATTTAGGTCAGATCAGACTTTGTTACGTATCGTATGTCAGATTAGGTTAGGTTAAGTTAGATTGGATAAAGTTTAATAAAACATTTTTTTGTTCCTCGTTTGGAATCTTACGGAAGTTTATTTAGTTTTACGGAATGTGTCATTTTCCGGTGTGTATGTGTCACAATCATTAATGTTCACGAACATGTGACAAATAGTATTTATCGGACATAATTTCTCAAACCTGTGTACCAGATGGGTGCAGTATTGTACTAACATACTTAGTGACTTACATATTTTAGCAGCTGTAGATAATCAGTTCACTGGCGCCCTACGCCATCAATCTTCCCCAGCAGTGCCAATAAGGTAACACGACGCTGCTTCCGGCTTCGATCCCGCGGGTTAAAGTTCACACACCCTGCGACAACAACTTCCGCCGTGGTTACAACACGTTATTATTAGGTTAGTTAATGACAATTCGAGTGTAATGATCACTAAGTATTTAAGGCATGTAGGTACTGGGAAATGTGCGTTATCACGTATCAAAATATAACAAGCGTGCAACGCAAAAATAACTCGTGGTATAGGACTTTTCCGTTATAGTTTAAATATCAAGGAAACTCTCGCCTCCCACTGTCACAAATTTTGTGGTAGAACAACGATTACAAATCATAACAAAGAGCAAGGCTGGTTTTTTTTTTGTTCCAACCACACTAGGTATAGCGAAGCCAATGACGTCAATCATTACGAGTACAGCTTTCATTGCGGTGACTAGATACACCACGGGCGACCGGTACGGGGCGTCACGACGGCCGACGACGCTATAATTCGCCATATTTCGTATGTGCACAACACTTTCCCATATTTTTAGACTGTCTATACCGCCCGCTGGTATTCACGCGACGCTCCGCGATTTTTCGATGTGCGGTTTCCGCGCCACAATGCCGCTTTATTGACAGTTCAACTGCAGCGCCCTATATAGTGCTCAGTCACGAAGCAAACAAATGTATTAAGTGAATCCTCGCGCGGCGCGGGATTTCGCGATTGCACGTCGTTCTGCGTTATCCATACGGTCAGGCACGCGCGGCTCCAATCTGCCGATATGAGGCGTAAACCATAGTCACCCGCTGACGGAGGGTACAGCGTGTTGTAAAACTTTTACTGCTCTTCTTTTTCCACTCGTCGAAAACCTTTCGCATCGGAATGCAAACACGTACCGTGAGCGTGGACGGTGAGTGTTATCGCAATTTTAAAAACGAAACACCGTTTCACATGGCAAGAGGGATCGTTCATTCATTATCATAAAACATTAATAATGCATGGCCCTCGACTTGTTTATCGCCGACGGCGACCGGTAAACTTACAGCAATATTATGTAGAAAATCAACTATTAGCCGTAAATAAATCGGTGTTAACCGACCTCTCTTCAATCCATAACTTCTGACAGCGTACTTGTAATGGTCATACTTGAACAAACAAAATATGCGAACTCGAGACACTCAGAATTTGGGATTGGTCACTTTTAGATAAAGAAACTCTTCTCTTGAGATCCCATTACCTAAAGCACTCGAGCAAGGGATAACATCTCGGGCATGTGGGGAATAAAAACCCGGCTGTCGGATGCTGCTCAAGATTTACATAGATAGGTGCGAATAAATATTATATTCGATCTAAAATATAATGTAAACTCAATAGTTGTTGCTACAAGACTAACTTTATTTCCATAGACCACAGATAATTACACACACAGATACAGTACACACAACTTACAAATTAACACAATAGATGGCGCTAGTAGTATTGAAAGTAGATTATTTTAATATATATTTTAACAAAATACGCCCGCTACTTTTGTGTCAGAATTCGCGTGCTAAGTCTTCGATGGCCAGAGTTAATGTCACGAAAACTATATCGGATAGAGTTGAGGAAACACTGGCAAAGTTGGAGTTTCTTGGAGTTATTTGGTGGCTTCAAATCAAGTGAGGGTGAAAGTCAATACATGTGATAAGGCATGGAAGTGGGGTGATATTTATGCAGCTGGGCGTTGCGTGGTGTGTCGCGGCGTCTGAGGCCGACACGCCGTGGCACGGCGCCGTCACTCCGCCGCGTCACGCCACACCCACGCCTCCGCCACGCTCCCATGTCGCCCGCCACTGATTTATAACGGCAATATAACGCCAACTGTCATCCAGATATTTTTATAACTTTCATACGGACGTCGTATTCTTATCGGTCGGTCTTGGCGACATTTATGCTTTGTTGCAAAATTTCCACTCCATTTTCATTCTAACTAAATAAAACTCAGTACTTGAAGTTGTATCGTGCACGACCGAGTATATGTTTAATTATTACAAAAAACAGTTACGTACCATCACGAACAGGGATTGTTGAGCCACTTACCTATGTTTGTAACTTGGTCGTGTAATACTAATCCAATAGCTGACATTTAGTCTGTCACATCGGTCATGGATTATACGTCTAAATTGCGAACAGTGGCAAGTGGCTCAACAATAGGGTTTTTGAACATTTTTGAAATATATTTTTAATAAATTCTTCATTATGTAATAAACATGATATATTAGTATTTCCGGATTCAAGTCTGTATTAACAAAGAAAATAAATATTAAAGTTCAAATTCTCAAACTCACGCCAAAAACGGTGTTTGACGTCAAATGCAAGTAAACAAAGGCACCACACAAAGAAGCTGTCAAAATTGTCGTGTCAAATTATCAATGTCCACTTTAACCACAGATACCTTTCATGGTATGTGACGTCATCAATCAATCGCAAGCGTTTCAGTCACAGATACATTATTAACGAATATTAGAAATTAATAGAACAAAATACTCTAAAAATGCATAATATTTTGAACAAAAGAAAGTGAAATATGTTTAATTTTCCTATAATCTGTTAGGATGGCCACAAATTATAGTTTATTTTTACTGTTGTCAAAGACCCTATTGAGTGAGTTTCAAAAAAATTGTACATAGTTAAGGGCTTTAATAAAAACAAAAGTTAATTGATCCTTTTGTGTAACGACAATTACCCATACATTTTGTATAGGTAATTTTCGTTACACAAAAGACGCGATCGTGATTTTGTTTTTATTAACCCTCAATTTATGTACAATTTTTTTTAAACTCACTCAATTCCGGTTCGTGACTTAAAATGTTTTAGGCCCTAGCTGTATTTTTTTATTGGATAGAAGAAAGTACATAAATATCAACACTTGCACAAAAATAACTTAAAAAAGAAGCAAAATGGTACAGTACAAAGGCGGACTTCCCTCAAGAATTCTCTTACAGCCAACCTTTGAGAGTCAGAGTAATCTTTTTTTTTATTCATATAAGGAAAGATGTTTCTCAGTTATTTTTAACATTTTCAAACACATCGACGTAATTTTAGTTTACAGTAGGTATGTCATTATATAAAATATAGTGATGAATACTTTCTACTTTGTCAAACACACAAAGCTGTTGAACATTAAGAAAAAATTGCGCATCCCTAATAGGAAATCAGGATAAGCATCCGTACGGCCGAGGATAAACACCCAAAGTTTCGCAATATAATACGCATCGAAACAGTTTCCGGCACTAAAGTATCAAACTATACGCGTGTAATGGAAAATCATCTCTCGCCGCGATAATTCGCAAACTTCAAATAACTTAACTAACCACAGTTAGCTGCTCGCACGCGTCTGTGTGCGCTTTGAACAATGGAATCGACTAAAACTAAAATTAGACGCAACTGATAATAAACAGGAGCGGAGAAATCGGATCCGAGCTAAATTGGCTTTATCAGCATCTTATTGTGGAGGGCCGGGCCCGCCTTATCCACAGCCACCGCTAATTGTGTTCATGTGTATACACAACTCCGATTCCCTCAATTTCGCACGACGAGCCTCGCATTTCGACACCCGCTCGCAGCCGTTTACAAGCGTCGATAGCGATACCAGCGCGTAATTGCCGCTAGATTGATAGCTATAGCACAATACGTACTAGCCGTGTCCAAGTGAATCTTGTTGCATTTTGCATAAAATCGATACTCATGAATAGGTTCGCAGCGAAGCCGCTGTAAGCCGCAGGAGAATAGCGGCCCGAATTTGTCGGAATCGGTTTTATATTCATAGCCGTGGCCGTATAGAACTGGACTCGGTTAATTTTATCTTTGATCGACAATGACTATTGTACAGATTTATCCCGAGGATTTGTCTTGCTGTTGCAGCACAGTTCGCTAGCCGGGACATTTTAGATGGTTATATCTGGGAACAGGACGCGCTGAAGATTGAAGCGGACGGAAGAGAATGTTTGGGAATGTTCAATAACCTATATGGAAAACATATAAAAAAATAACTTAAAATTTACATAATACTACTTAATATTATAAAGCGCAAGAGTTTGTTTGTTTGTTTGTTTGAACGCGCTAGTCTCAGGAACTACTGATCCGAATTGAAAAATTCTTTTTGTGTTGTATAGACCATTTATCGAAGAAACCTAAGGAAATTTAACATCACGTTGCGACTAAGAGGACCGAGGAAATATTGGAAAAAATGGGGAAAACAAGCCACTATTCCACGCGGACGGTGTCGCGGGCACAGCTAGTATATAATATTACTGAAAATTAAGTTTTTCATCAATGGGATGCATTAATTGAAAGAAAATTGACAAGTGAACAATGAAACAAGCGAAAAATTAATCGAATACCAAAGTAAATTAATAGTGCTTTATGCAACTGCTACATTAGAATACGAGTACGAACCTTAAAGTACGAGTGTGTGTTAACGAAATGAGAAGAGATTTTTTTATGGGATCACATGAGTTTTCAAGGCCTAATTATGTACAGTTGCGTAGGTACATTATTTATCTAAACATAAGTATTATAAATACTCTTAAAAACCGATAGTCAATGACTTTTATTGATGCTAGTGTTGGTCGAAACATAACTTAATAATAAATTATTAAATTCCCATAAAAATATATAAAGTTCTATCCTCCATTTCATAAAATTTCTTTGGTTCAGCTTTTTCATGAAACAATTCGTTGCAGTCGTTGTCCACTACTAAATCGAACGGAGTGCTCATAATTTTATTTTGAGTATCACATTCCATGTAAACACGTATCCTCGACCGCTATGTTTCATTCGACAACCTCAAAAATATCAACTTTTATATTGTTTACTTTGTAAAATTACAAACTATTCATACTTCCAGCTTAAAACCCTGTACACTAATCATTTTAAGGGTTCTCTTATTATTTCGAGCTCAACCGCACAGCAGCAGCAAAAGACATGGAGTAGACGCCACCATGTTGTATATTATACACCACTGTGTATCTTAAGGTTAATTCCTCTCACGTTATCAGCCAAACCACCTAAAACCACTTCTTGACAACAAAGATAGTGTGTTTGTAAATCGTTATCGTTATGCAGTTTTCGTCTGCAGCCTGATTCCAAACATAACCGCAGCAGCATGACTCGACTACGTGTCGTTGAGATCTGTTGCTACAGTATAAATCATACGACATCGAAATCATACTACATACTACTACACCAAACTGCTACGAACTCACTAGCGCTACGCCAGCGTCGTAGCACTCTTGGCCTCTACGAGCTACGAGACAAAAGTGTGACGGCTACAACTACTAACTACATTCACTTGTGTCACTACAAAATTATCATAATACGTCACATTAAATACTGGAGACACAAAGTCATCAGCTGAAGGGTTGAAGTTTT
This sequence comes from Adoxophyes honmai, assembly GCA_005406045.1. Taxonomy (NCBI): domain Eukaryota; kingdom Metazoa; phylum Arthropoda; class Insecta; order Lepidoptera; family Tortricidae; genus Adoxophyes; species Adoxophyes honmai. The sequence goes on from BHDV01018355.1 coordinate 449,089, forward strand.
ATGGTTTAATACGAGTTAAACCAAAGTGACTTGGTTTATTGGTAATACCTGTGCCATTACAGCGCGTAATGAAATGAATAACGGTCCAGTGTGAACCACCTTTTTAATTGCAAAAGTAAATGAAGTCATACAGCAAAAGCCCCATCAATTAAATTAACACATTCACCCAAACCCATTAACATTAACTTTTTCACTTAAACAAACCGAATGCGTGATTAAATAATCACGGTCGTACAAAATATAACCACAATGGTTCTTTGACGAGTTTTTCAATTAGGGCCAAAGTCGATTTAGGGCGAAAGAGGTAAGGTACAGAGACAGTGAGGGTAGAGGGAAAGAAAATCTAATTTGTGTGGGTGTCCGGCCGCTCTTTTGTCACAGCACTGGAGCAATTAGGCAAATACGAGGTGCGGGCGCAGTCGTCACGTGCGTCCACTCACGGCCCGATGAACCGGCCGCGTAATCATATTCCAAGAGCCGCTAGGGCTCCCATTTACTAATTTGAAAAGTCTTTTCCGAACCACGTACGTTCCCCATCAGAATGAAATATAATCAGCATAACGATGCACTTTTTGTAGGGAACTACGCGAGCTTGTCTTGTTGTTCACTCCAAACGAATTGTAGTTATAATCTGAAAAGTGACCACGCCGAGGAGAATTAGGGTAAGTATTTGTGGGTAAATCCGGGTGTGTGGCGACCCTGCCCGCCTCTATTTAAGCCGACACTACAACTACTGTGATAGGGTTAATTGAACTACGTAATTAAATCATATGCGTGTCAAAATAGGATGTGGACCGGCTTAAATTAAAGCGTTGTCGACAACTAACCGTTAAAATGATTGTGTGGTAGTTTCACCGTACTGTTAACATAAAACTGCCCTGAGACTCAGTTTGTTTTTTGTAAAAGTTGTAACTTTTTCAAACAACTCCTTAGTCAACTTTAGAGTATTTTCATGAACTGCGCAAAAATTTCATATTTAACACATTTAGTGTCCCGATAAATTCCATGTAGTTCCGTCGCAATCGACAGTTTAATTGCATTCAAACTGTGATATGAAGCCGTTTTCATACGACGGTTGATTTGTCAAAGTGCTGAGTTTGTAGTTAACGGTTCTACTATCACTTACCATTTAGTCAAGTGTTGCCAAGCTAAGAAAAAAACGTGAAAGCTTTGAATTATGTACGTTAGAGTCTTCACGAGAAACTTTATCTGAGAATCGTATAAACTTTAAAAAATATTCATTTCTGGCTGAAATTTTGTATATTCCTTTTGAAAATGTATGGCTATCTTTCGGAACAAAAATAAAATAGTATGATGAGTCTTCTAAAAAGTAATAGAAACGCGGTTTGTCTCAATAAAACTTGAATAATATTAATACTCAAACATAATCCTAGCATCGTCTGATCATCCGAAATTTTCGTTTAAATACGTATTATAAAAAGCCTAATTTGAATAAAGAATCAGTCCAAGTAACAACCGCGCCGCGCTAAGCCGGGGCAATAAATCCTCGGAGCCGGTAGATTACGAAAGAAGTCCATGGCTAGTTTAAAAGTACATCGCTCGGGCCATCAGTCTTCGCGGTATATTCGAACAACATTCCACGATTGTTTATTCGTTGCTCGGTAAGCTCTTCTTTCATTAGAGTCGGCGACGTCGCTAGCAGGGAGGCCCGTGCCTAAAGATTGATGGGGCTCGGATGGATTTGTTCTATTCGCGTTCACACTCATCAATCATTCGCGGATATTTTTCCGTGTCTCAGGTTGTTTAGCCTAAATAGATTGTTGCAGGCTTTGCCGTATCGACATGTGTATCACATTAGACGTGATGTGACGTCATGCCCCACTCTAGAATGACGCGGTGATAAACTCGCGCCGAGTGGGAGCTCTTTTACTTCGTGTAAATGCCATCAGTCAATACCTCGGCTGACAATGGCTCAACATCTTTATGAAATCTTGTGTTGAAATCTCATACGCTGAAAAGAAAAAACGAAGTGTTTAAAGAATTACTTTCTTGACCGTCCGTCAATATGGCGTCTCAATTGAAATTGTATGGTATGGCTACTTTCAACACTAAAACTTTAATGCTTGTGTCACCGTTGCCGTGTGGTATCATGTTTGGAATAACACCTCTTCATTTTCTTCCCTGAATGTTAATATTATTTTAAACGACAAGTTAGCAACCAGTCACTCTTATAACTCTTAATTTAAAATCTGAAGAAACTTTATAAAGTGGCTGCAAAACGTGAGCCATGGTTTTGTCTACTCCATTTGAGAATACAGGTGTTTTACAAGATATTTTAGTTTTTCTATTAAAATTTAAAATCACTGTTTACATCTACCTACAGCCTGAAATATTCGTCATTCCAAACCACTTCACGTGAAGATTGTCAGTATCATATTGTCCACTGCAATCGCCACTAATGCACATCGTCTTAAAAATTTCTGGTTCCGAACGGTTTTACTGTCTGAACGGTGTCCTGCAACGGGTGTAAAAATAGCTGTTTCGAGCGACCACACGAGTTACTACCGAGTCATCAGTGACGATCAATAAACTTCAACTAGGCACCTGCTAGACGCTATTTGTTGGAGACAAGTTTAATACCGCCTTTGATAGATTGCTTATTTTACGGCGCAAATGTTTTATCCCGCCAACTTCGACGTACACATTAAATTTGATCTAGAGTTCAAATGTGCTCGAAATACTCGCATCGCGGGTATTATGCGCGGACGCTTTGTTCTGATTGCATTCAGATTTATTTGGACAGTCGTCAATTCAATTATTTTTTATTGATTTCGTTTTATCTCCTCGCAGACTATTTCGGTGGAATATATTCCAGTTTTTGCATTAATAACTAACTGCATTCAAATAACATATTTGTAGTATTGCACTGATACTGGAAAAATTGTTTTGTAAATCAAAACCAAATACAGGGCAAAGTCAAAATGTCACACCAATGGCATACTTTACGTGATTTTCCTTATTTTAAAAACAAACTGGCAACTTCGCAATGCCTAAGGCGATTCAGATACTGTGACTTCAGTTTTGGTCGCTTTGGCTTTGGCGAAAAGTTGGTTCTCTCACGGTGGACGCTAGTTTTAATTTCATAAATTCAATGCCCAACAGGGCATATTAAAACAGACAGCAAAATAAAACAAAATGTCAAAAATCTTTCAATAATTAAATAATTGACTGCAATACTGTAGAGCTTAACATATAATTTTCTTGTCGCAATAATATATAAATTCTTCTCAATACTGTCAAGGCAGTCTCAATAAAGTTGGTACCAGAACTAAGTTATTCGTGTTATAATTTAGATAAAATGATGCAAAAGTTGTCATCAGTTCTTCAAAAACAGTCTCAGAACATCAGGTGACAACTTTTGCGCCACCTTTTATTTCTTAAAATAATGAAATCTCTCTCTTCGCTACAAATTATTATTTCCTGGAATGAGTTTACTCTTTCAAGTACTGAATTAATGAAATGAAACCTCTAGGAGGCCCTTTCATTTATTTCCTTACAATATTACTATCATAATTGGCGACCTTTTCTATATTAAAAATCTTTAATAATTTTATGACTACCTATATGTTGTGTGATTTTTATACAGAAATCCCCTTTTAATACAAACATGTAATAAGGACGTCATATTAAAGAATTTGGAAGTTTGTGAATAGATTTGGGCGTGTGTTACATTTCACCGAGACGCTTGGTCAAGTCCAAGCTGATTCCGAGCGCCTTAACAATAGCCAATAGCTCTGCCAGCTGGACCACTATGCAGCTTGATAAAGCTTCTTAGATAATTGATGACAAATCCATTGTTATATTCATCAATTCTTCTTTTTAATTCAGCGTTTTTAATTACAGATTCCTTGTTTCCACGGTTCGTGGAGCCTGTGACGAACGTGACAGTGACGGTGGGTCGTGACGCCTTGCTGGCCTGCGTGGTTGAAGACCTTCGGGGCTACAAGGTATGTCACCAGATTCTGAGGTGGCCTATTAAGGCTCCAGAGATGTTACCCTAACAAAATAACGGTAAACATAAGCGTAAAATGAATCCCGACGTCGTGGTAACCTCCCTGTAATAAAATCGTCCTCCTAAGTGTAGGTTAAGGTATGATTTCGATCTCGACTGCTGCATTCAGTCGAGATCAAAATCATTAAAACTTAAACTAACATGAAAAAAAAACAACCATGTCGCCGCCACTGGGTAGGGTGTATGGCAATGCAGATTCGCTGGGCAAAACATTGGCCAGCTCTTTGGTGAAAGGAAACCTCTATGAGACGCTTTAAAATTATTTTACTATTTCACGTTTCGTGACCCCTTTTAGACTAATCTCTCTACAAAATCAAGCAATTCCGCTTAATAAATTACAACCACTTAAATTTGCTGTGCCCATGTGCTAGCCGGGCTGGGCGTAGATTACTATTGGGAACGCAAGTAGACACGTACCTCACAAAGGCATCAATCTCGTAGACATCCTTTATTTGGGCCCAAACATGATGGCATGACGAATGCATCAGTATGATTGGACTGAGCTTAGGTTTAGCTAATCAGATTTGCAGTGCGCAGTATTGCGACCCGTGTCTCACTAATGAACGAAGCCTAAGAGATGCATGGGAGCCTAGAAATGTTCAAAGCAGGAAATAGACTAACGAACAAAGCCAATGTGTCCGATATAAATCTAACTGTGGATATAAGCTACCCGAGGTTTTAGAAAGCATAGCTTTAATCCTATCCATCGTTTATCTCTTCTTTGCGCATTTGAGCAATTTGCGTTAAGCCTGAAACTGACATTTGACATTAAATTGTTAAATTGTGCAATATTTAGTCCTAAAACAAAAATAAATTAAAAATATTAAAATTACTTGAAATCATTCAGTTCAAAAAAGGTTAAAAAAGATTGCGGATGTTAGGGTTTGTGCATAGTCTAATCTATACTAATATTATAAAGCTGAAGAGTTTGTTTGTTTGT
>BHDV01018388.1:0-34085 GCA_005406045.1 Adoxophyes honmai
CAAAAACAGCGTTACGACCATTTGCGTTGGAGGTGTCGATATAACAGTAAAGATTATTAATTTGTCTATCTTTTTTCTAGACATTGTAGTAACCTAACTTCTATGCATTTCACGTAACAACGTTCTGAACGTTTTTATTTTTTCCTGGAAAGTTGTCATTTTTCACTTGCACGTTTATTCGGTGGGGCCATCGACATATTCTCACGCCCTGTATTCCCAAGAAGGGTACGCAGAGCACATGAATTCAAAAATGTTAATGGTAACCAGATGGTTAAACGTGATATTGCAGTATATATAAGATTATAACACATCTATATCATTGGTCAGTTTATTTCCGTAGCTTTTAAAGAAAACTGTAATATGTATCTCTTTTATCTTACTTTAAGCCAAAAATAATGCTAGATTTTGTCACGAAATGTGAAGTGACTATGGTTTTGTTTTGTAATGTTTCGTGACCCCTAGAAATGCAGGCGTGATTTTATGTATGTGTATATAATATAGAACTATTTAAAGACAGCTCAGACCTGGATAGATCTTAAAATGAAGCCTAAAAGTCTAGTAAACTTTCAGAACGCCTGGATTTAATAGTTTTTTCCAAGACTAATGAAGATAGAAGGGAACAAAAAGAACAATTAAGATTTTCATCTTAAATATCTTTCTAGATCCCTTTTATACACTGTTCGAAATGATTCTAAATTAACTCAACTTTCAATGCACTTAAATATCAATTTCGCCTGGCAAATAATAAAATAAATGGCTTCTTTAAAAAGTTGTAGCAATGGCACAGACGGGAAATAACAGATGCATCACAAGTTAAAATTTATTGAAAAAGAACAGAACTGAAAGTCTGGAAGAAAGTCCGGAAAATATGAGTTTTAAACCTAGACGGGGTGTTAGAAGTTCCACACTAAAATGTTTGTTCATTTGTAGCTCTTAAATGTTTTTATCGATATAATTGTTTATTTCATTGGTAGTTTTGTACGTTTCATCGAAAACGAATCAGTTCTTTTTAAAATATTGAAGTTCATAACCAACGTGTGTATAGGTTTTCCACTTTATAAATACGAGTTTATAGCAATTTTATTATTCTACTTATTTTTGTACGAATTCACTTTATTCTATAATTTATTTAAAATATCGTCTTTACCAGCTATTTGCATCTTTTCTGGTATTTGAGGATTGACTTGGTCATCTACAAGCATAATCGGTAATCACAGTAGTTGGATGAAGTTTCGTCTTTCCAAATTTTGTAAAAAAAAATATTTTTTCTTTTTCATGCCGAAGCCCATTCGAGTAATTAGTAGTGTATAAAAAATATAATATTTACATTTAGTATGCGTCGTAGATCTATGCCATTTAACTGCAAAAAAAAATCAGATCAGAAAACAACAACTATAAAATACACAAAGAGAGACATATTCCAAGAATCACAATGTCGTTTCGCAAAGTTGAATCTAACACAGCTGTCCAGTTGATCTGTTACAAGTAAGGTCACTGCCCCGCCATCTGTGTCCGAGCAAAATTGCCTCTGAAGATTTATATTAGTTTTGCAACAAACGGTGCTATGGAGTCATTTGATTAAAGGAGAGTTTTAAACTCTGGCAACACTGATGCGGGTAATCCGATCGACATTCGTCAATTTGACAAGAAATTTAATGTCACTGTGACATACCATACTATCTACTAATCAAAGTAATATGAAACTCATTAAGAAAAGGTCCAAAGTGGCACAGGTATCGATTTCTTTGACTGTACGCGTGACTTTATCACGTTTGAATAAAATTTGATTACCTCTCGACGTTTCGGCCGCGTTACAGCGACCGTGGTCACGAGTAGACTATCATAGTAGAGATTCTGCGAACTACCCGCACTTAATTTCAATCGGTAACGGCTCATCAAACTACCCGCGTTTTATTAATATTATCCACCGTCACGGTGTAATAACACCGACACACAACACTAACAATGTCAGATGCTCTCTCCGAATGTCCATTTCTAGTCCGACACTTATTAATAACCGGATTTTATGAAGATATAAGCGCAAATCCATCACCCCGGTTAATTTTTTTTATGCTTTTTGAGTTGCTGTATTGAGGCCGAAACGTCGAGAGGTAATTCAATTTAAACGTAATGTCTCGCGTAGATATAAATAATATGTGTGAGCGTCTAGAATGAAGTTGATCAAGAGTCGGTCGATTTCGTTTGCGTTTTAACGTGAAAAATTGTATGGAAACTGTGTCAACTGCGGTAGTTGTGAAAATGTGCTTGAAGGCGCTGTCTCAGTTTTCATACAATTCTTCGCTTTATTAAGCAAAAGAAATCGATCGACTTCATTAGGTGCACTAGACCCTCTGACTAAATTTCATTGACATCTCTGCTGGTGTCAATGAAACTTAGTCAGACAAATGTACATAATATGCTAGAAGTGGCTACGAAGCTTGAATAATAATCATAATCATGGTTTTGTCTGTCACGTTTTAACTGCTCTGCTTGCCCTATCTGGGAACATTGTACGACATCCACGTAAGAAGTGGATAGGCGTTATTTAATCTCAACACAGGGAAACTACAAGTTTAGTATTATTAAACGTAATTAAATTCAATACAGCCTAAGTTGCGGTTTTGGTGAGACTTGGCAATGCCGGGGAGGCGAGGGATTTAACGCATCACCGCAAGGGGGAACAGGGCTCATAAGTACGTAAACAATTCATAATTAATGTTACATAATATCCTACGATTGTTGTGATGGTGTATTTTGCTAATGATTTGATTTTGTCACTTGATTTAACAAATCTTTGACAGCCAAACTTTGAGGTAAAGAAGAAACTTAATTACAATTAAAAATTGACAAATGGCAATGATACTGCGGGTATCTATCATTACTTTTTATTTTTAATGAAATTCAAGGCATCGAAGCGTTATTCGAGAGTTTTTTTAATAATTATTAACCTTTTATACTCTACTGAAGATAAACTAATAATGGTTTTTAATCGTCCGCCATCTAGTTAGAACTGACGTTTACCGTGTGATGTCCAGTTTAGTAGATCTCGTTTCAAATACGCCAGAGGTTGCTACGAAATACGAAATATTCACATGGTGTTTTCTATGGGCGATGGGCTAGCAACCTGTCACTGCAATATCACGTTTAACCATCTGGTTACCCTGAAATTGCTAAACGTGGCACTGGATTTTTGAATTCATGTGCTCTGCCTACCCCTCTTGGAAATACAGGCGTGAGAATATGTATGTATGTATGTTTTCTATGTATGCTCTGGTACCCCATTTAAGTATACTGGATCACATTTTACCCGACTGCTAGGAATCGTAATGGTTTCTCGCGTATGTTATACCCAGCGGAGAGAATTTACGAAGTAAATGACCAGTAACGTAGCTCTAAATATAATCTACAATTATTACTTGTATGTGACAGTTTACTTTATCACCGCCTGGAGGGACCCTCAAGTTTTAAACGTGTTTTAAACATCCCCTATAGCACCAACTGGGGAGTAATGTAACGGCTAATACCATTTGCAAGTACTATTATTCTTTAATTTTCTCCAAGTCTCCATTAGAAAACTCTTTTAGTCTGAAAGAAGAAATTCCAAGTATTTTTTCAAGATACCAGGTATTTCTGAGAAGGTACGCAAAACGATGGAAGTTTCTTCGCACAATATTACGAAATGATAAAAGAACGATGAAGGTATTTAATAGTTTATTTTTCGTAAGTTTCGAGTATAATAAAGTCTGAGGTTTTTCTGAACGAATGATTTCAACTTCCAACTTAGGTACAGTGCCTATATTATTTCAAGATTCAATCATAGTATAGAACAATGTTTTAAAAATTGCAATAACATTTTTAAACTACGACGCAAAGCTAGTGCTTTTAACAGTTATTTGGCAGTTAATTGGATTGATATTTTTAATGTGAAGAGACAACAACGAAACAAGAAAAAAAACAACAAATAAAACACGGACAGTCATACAAAAAAAAGGAAAAGCGAACTTCTTACAAACACATTTTAACTAAGTGCTAATTGACTCGTAAAACCCCATACGGCCTTCTTTTATAATTTTAGACGTTTAATCTTAGTCTTTTCCGTGTTCTGCAAATTTGTTATTTAGTCACGCAACAACTGACTATTCATCGTCATCAGCCTATATACGTCCCACTGCAGAGCACAGGCCTCCTCTCAGTACGAGAGGGCTTGGGCTATAGTTCCCACGCGGGCCCAGTGCGGATTGGGAACTTCACACACAACTTTGAATTACTTCTTCGCTGTGTGTAGCTTTCCTCACGATGTTTTCCTTCACCGAACAGCTCGTGATAAATATCAAATTCGATATCGCACATAAATTCCGAAAAATTCAGAGGTGCGAGCCCGGGGTTTGAACCCACGACCCTCTGCTTGAGAGGCCACAGGTCGAACCGCTGGGCTACCACGGCGACTGACTATTATAAAAAAACATCAGAGCATCATCAAAAACACGCTTTCTACATATTCAGTAACAATATTACCCGTATTTGTTTTGTTTTATTTGGAAAATACCAAATATTTATCAGCATTAAAAAATGAGTGTATTAGCAACATTGCTTTTCAGCCATCATTTGTTGCAATAGAATAATTTTGAAGTCCATCAAAGGATACAGAAACCAAAATAGCCCAATAGCCATAAACACAAACTTAGATGGAAAGCTGGTAGATTCCGAAATATGTCTGATCCGCAACTGTCAGCTATCAGAACAAAGGGTTCAAACAGCTCCCCTAAGGTCTGAGATTCCGAAACGAAATGACTTTCGGAGGATAGAATAGTTCGAAGAGTTTGCCCGATTGCCCATCTGACGTAGAAGAGGACAGCGAAAGCACTTTGTTGGAATAAACGCTTGTTTTTATACCGAACTAGTAGTCGCCCGCGACTTCGTCCTCGTAGATTACGGTTACTTACTTGACACTTATCGTCATATTTTGAACAATTCACACAATAGGTACTAATGTATAATTGTGAAAGTGTGTTTGTTTGTATGTTTGTCCGTCTTTCACGGCTAAACGGAGCGATAAAGCTCTTTATAACCCCCCACTTCCCTAAAATGGTGTGTAGAAGTTTGTGGAGAATTCCGACAATGTAGAAATCTATAAATTGGTACGTGTGCTATCTCTTCTGTGCTACCCCGAATTCAACGCGAGCGTAGCCGCGGGAAAAAGCTAGTATTTTTATAAATTGTAACCTGTATTATTCTGATATAAAAGCTATTATTGTAAAGTTTAATTAAATCCATTCAGTACTTTTTAGGTGAAAGAGTAACAAACATCCATACTCAAAAACTTTTACATTTATAATATTAGTGGTTGGAAGTAGGTTTTGTAGAATAGCAGGAAGTAGGATGCAGTCTGATGCTGCTTCTACTTACGACAGGTGATCATTTATTTTTATGTACAAGCTTTTATTTACATACAATCTCGCCTGTGTTTCGAAATGGAGTGACCAGAGAACACGAAACATGAAATAGACAAACGTATGACTATTTCAGGCTTTACAGCCACTTCTAGCATAAATTGAGGTATTAAAACAGATTGAAGAGGTAGAATAGTGACTGGTTGGTAGCTTGCAGCCTATACTATACCTAAACCTGTTTCCTTAGTCGCCTTTTACGGGTCGAGACTTTTGTCGGGTTTTAAATAGCACCTCTCCATTTTTTCCTTGAATATCTTGCGAGGCGACTAAGAATTTTTTTTTTTAAGATTAAGTAATTAAGAAGAGTAGGTATATTTCAGTTGACAGGCTAGCAACCTGTTCTAGAACTTAAAACCAAAAAATATGCTAGAAATGGCTATAAAACTCGATATAGTCAAGGATTTGTCTGTGTGGCGTTTCATATGCTCTGCCTACCTTATTTGGGAAAACTGGCGTATCTCGATGGGAATTTCTTATTTCTGTCGTTTTTTGTAAAAGTACTGAAGCTGATGTTATCTGTGGTCAGCCCATACTTGAACGACTGCTATCCCAACTTCGCATTTCGGTAATACCCACTTTCTGAGCGAAGCGAGTTCTACGAGAACTTAATTTACTGACGACTTAACCACTGAACCGATCCAATGAAAAAAAAAAGAACAAAAATATGGTCCTAAGAGTACTTTTACTCCTATTTTCTAAGTGAAAGGTAGTAAGGGATAGAGTCGCGGGGTTTAGTTATATCAATCTTTATAATTTATTAAGCGTTAATTTTTTTATATTTTAGTCTCATTAATAATTCAAAGTCCACTTATAATAAATTCACTTTTCGCTGCCACTTTTAGGTTCAACTTAGGCTCCTAGCCGGTTGCCTATGGCATTCCTAAACCCTATTTCCTCAGTTGCAGAATGAAACCGTCCCGTTTTTTCCGTAAGCGTTTTAGTTAGGCTTTTGCCCAACAGCGGGACACTACGAAGCTATTAAAAAAAGTAATACAAAACGATCTCGCACATCTCTTTACCAAATAATTCCCACCAAATATTCAGTCCGGAGTAACTTACAAAAGGGACGTCTGGTTTTTTCACCGTTTTATTACTGCATTTTTGGAATAAAAGCTGCATTTTTATTCGGCATAGATTCAAAGGTAGATTGAAACTTCAAAGAGAAACGATGTAGGATTCGTGATTCGACATTCATAAATATAGGTAGCACGTCTGTATTTCCAATTGAGCAAAGCCGAGTAGACGAACTTTTACATAGACAAAACGTTACTTTTTCACGATTCACTACTACATGTAACTAGATGAATCTAGCATAATTTTATGAGTAAAAAGAAACGAGACGTGTATGACAGCCTACAAAATCCACGGAAGAAGTCGTCAGCCATAAGACGTCCACTGCTAAATATAGGCCTTCCTTTTAGACCTGAGTACCTGTTGGAAGCGACCTGCATCCAGCCTTTTCCGGCGACCTTTATTAAGTCGTCACGAAAGAAGTGGAGAGGTATTATAATTATAACCACACACCACATGGGCACCCCTCATCATTTTTATTTAATTTAAAAACCTAAAACTTTCGCCAAAAATGGTTAAGGTCAGGTGAGGGAAGAGAAACGCAGGGGTAAGAGGGCACTACAGACCATACTCACTCATAACTCGTACGAGTTATGGTCTGTGGTGCCTCTTACCCCTGCCCTGCCCCTGAATTTCTCTTCCCCCACCTGGCCTTACTTGGTTTTCTCTGTGTCGTGTGCTCTGCCTACCCCATTTAGAAATACAGGATGATGTATATAAAAGTGTTCAACATAAACTTGTACTTTTTAATAAACTTAAGTACATTATGTCTGTGTAAACATAATTAAATCGAGTTGAGTCGAGTACGCATTTGACAACCGCCACGGCTCCTAGATGAAAGCGAAGGACTAGTTCGATACATGTCAAGTTAACCTCGATTTAAGGCCCTGCGGCGACAGCAGACTATCCACGGCGGTCTTTTTAATCTGTGAAAATAGAACCTATGGAACCATAATATGTAGTAACGCACACGACGCGCAAAAAGTCCAGCGCATAATGCATACAATCCACGCAGACATTTTGTGCGCCGCAGACTCGATCGCACAAAAAGTCTGTCTTCTGCGCTGCCCCTTAGACTTGAGTTATCCGTATTTTTACATCACATAATAATACATTTATTTTTCCCCGTGTGGTGCCGGTTTAGAATAGCACCTCCCCCTTTCATCCCGTGGGTGTCGTAAGAGTCGACTCTGGGAAAGGGTTAGTGTATTGTGGGCGATGGGCTAGCAACCTGTCACTGCAATAACACGTTTACCATCTGGTTACCCTGAAACTGCTGAACGTGGCACAGGATTTTTGAGTTCATGTGCTCTGCCTACCCCTCTTGGGAATACAGGCGTGAGAATATGTATGTATGTATAATAATTAGTGTCCGACCGAAGTTTCGGTTTCGGTTTCGGTTTCGGCCGAGTTTCGGCCAAAATTCCAGTTTCGGCCGCAGTTTCGGTTTCGGCCAAAATTGGCCGAAACTTTTGCCGAAACCGAAACTAATTTCGGAAGTTGTCGAGCACGTTCGCCTAACTTCGTCTCGCGCGGCAACGCTTTGGTGGACGCTAGTGGCTCAGTTCAGGAATTGCCGTGCGCCGTTTTTATAGCTCTGTAGCAACATAACTTAGCTAGTGTGTAATCGCCCGACGCAAAAATTCTTTGGTTAGAGATTATATTTCGATGGAACTGGGTTATTGTAAGATTTTGTTTCGTTTCTGTACTTTAATTATTTATTATAGTTAAATATTAAGACTTTATTAAAAATGTTTACAAAATTTGTTGACAAATCAAATTACGTAGGTAGGTACAGTCCGCCAAGAAATTGGTCTACCCCCATAAGAACGATGTTCATTTGAAATTCACGAAACAACAAGGTCGATTTCCCATTGCCATAATGTTATTGACACTGACAATAGCTCCCTTATAATTATTGCATTGACGTCGCCTCAAGTGGTCATGTCAACCTTAGTGACAATTTGATCTTACAGAAAATTTTGTCAAAAGTGGTAGACCACTTTCTTGGTCGTCCGTACATGCAAAAAATAGATAACAAATGAAAAAGACGAAGAGTTTAAGTTGTTACATTACCTACTTTGTTAGGGTTCAGTAGCCAAATGGTAAAAAAAGAAACTCTTAGAGATTCGCCATTGTCTGTCTATCTATCTCTCCGTCCGTAGGTCACAGCCACTTTTTTCCGAAACTGTAAGAACTGCACTTTTAAAACTTGGTAAGTTGATGTATTCTGTGAACTGCATTGAGATTTTCGCACAAAAATAGAATAAAAAATAATAGGTCGAAAATTCGAGAAACCCCATATACTGAAACTGGAAAAATATTCTTCATGAAACCTATACGTGCATCTAGAGATAGATCTTCAAAACTTATATCAAGGTTTCTATTTTTTTTTTCTAAACTGAATAGTTTGCGCGCGAGACACTTTCAAAGTCCCGTGCCCTCGCTAACTTCTAAAATAAGGGTACCTATGAAAAAACTAATAAAAAAAATGTGAAGTACATTTTACCATGCAAATTTCCATCAAAAATTTATTTGAACTAGATCTAGTAAGTAGCTTTAAACTCAATTCGCCTTTAATTTACCTACCTACTCATTGGTGCGGAACCCTTCGAGCGCGAGTTTTATTATATTGTTTCAATTTGGTGTCCTAATTAATGCAGGATAATCGGTAAAATGCACCAAATCTCAGTGTTTTATGGAATTTTATACTTGACCACGTGAGTTTCGGTTTCGGTTTCGGTTTCGGCCGAAACTGAAGCCACGGCCGAACATTCGGTTTCGGTTTCGGTTTCGGCCGCAAAACCAGTTTCGGTCGGACTCTAATAATAATAAATCATCACCTAAGTCAATACGCAATTGTTCATTTCAAATGCAAACCCACTTGAAATTAATTCTAAAAGCATGTTATTAATAATAAAGCTACTATTAATAGTCTTATCATGACTCGAGCACTTCATATACGAACCTTTTAAAATAGTATTTAAAATAGTTCAAACGATTGTAAAGTTCAAAGTGATGCGACCCGCGTATTGGATTCAGTTGCATCTGGCCTACGTAATCTTAGTTGACCTCCATTCTTTCCTAAGGTACTTTTATCTCGACGAGCAAAAGAATACGGTGTTGATAGACCTACAGACAGACATACAGAGAGACAGATGGATAACTAAGTGAACTTGAGCGTTTCCCAAAAAATTAAAACCTGTCATGCCCTCAATGTGGTGTCCGGGTTGAGAATGCGTTTATACTTTACGTCACCCCTGTATTCCTAAATGGGGTTGGCAGACAGGCGTAAAATTCATGTACCTGTAAAACAGAAAAATTCAAAGTTAGAAAAAGTATGCAGGATTAAACAATAAATTACGTTATCTTTGTACTGCGTGAACAGCTAGTGTGAACGTGTCTTTACAAAGTGATGTTGTTAGTGTTGTGTGTTACCCTATATTTGCCAACAATAATAAATGACGATAGTAATCAGTTTCATCGAGCACGAGTAGTCGCGCAAAGAGAGCGGTGGCGCGCAGTGCGCGTTTGGCAGCAGCAGCTGCCGCAGCTTCTAGATGAAGGGCTACAAATTAGCCCGAAACATGTCGAGCTAAACTCAATTTAAAAACGTGAGTTATCCTTTTATTATTTAACATGAGTATGCAGGATGTTTTCTTTAAAACACCCTCCTCTAAAGGTTTCTTTACCTTTACAGCCAGCCCTAAAAAAATCACTTGCGCTCAAAAAACCCCATTCAACTTATCACGAAAACAAAACGCAAATAAAATAAGGCCGAGGCTCCACTGGCGCAGTTTCGGCCGTGAATAGCCACTCGGAACAAACGCGGTGGCCTAAAAACTTTCCACTAGTGTGGCAGCCGCTTTATTCAGAATCTAGGTTATTGTGGGGACCGCTTTTATGCTATCTGTCGCCTGCGCAGTATCTGAAGACTATTTCGATATTCTTCTGTTTTTAACGCCAGCACGAAAAGGGAGTGTTTAAGTTGGAGTTCGATGTTTGTCTTGTCTGTGGTGGCCCATTGCCATTTTAAGTTGCTAATCTGGTGATCTATATGGGTGAGTTTAGTTAGGGTCTCACCGAACCAGTCGACGCCTTTTCGGCAAAATGCGGGTAGAAAAAGCTTTAATGTCAACGCAATAAGGGCGAACAAGACATGAAATGGCTCGGCCATTCTCGGTCGAACGAGCTGAGCCGATTGACGTCTTGTTCGCCCTTATTGCTTTGACATAAAGCTTTTTCTACCCGCATTTTGCCGAAAGGCGTCGACTAATGCGGGGAGACCCTAAGTCTACGGATCTCCTCATTTCTGGTTCGATGACGTAGTGATACCACGAACATAGTCTTTTCTTTTCCTCGTTGAGCGACTTCAAGCTTTGAGATGAGGCAGATAGTCGAAGACCACGTTTTGGTGGCGTAAGTCATTATTATAATGTTTACTGGTAACATAATTACAATGTTTAAAAACTTCCGTCTTGAGGAACAGAATGAAATAAACACAACTCAAAAGTAGCAAACCTAATCACAAGCAACTATTCTTAACACAGCTCTATCCTATTGAATCATTTAAGTGCCACCTCTAGCATTGATAGTAAGAGGTACTAAGTATCAGAATACAATACAATCCTAAATAAACAGAGCTCTAACAAACCGTACCAATCTCTAAGTGCCTCTCCGATATAAATCTAGAGGCTTTTGTTTCAAAATTAATAGCCTAAAGCATTATTTATTATTTAAGAATACAGCGGGGAATTGGTAATCTCAGAAACCAATTGAGCTTAATGAAATTAGGTACTATTGTGAAGTTAGTTGCGAAAATGATTAAGTGAAAGGACTGAAGTTAGTAATTGGTTTGACTTTCTGTTGGATTAATGACGCAATAACTACTGGTTTGACGTTATAAATTAATACTTTACATAATTTTACATTTAATAAGCTCATTCTACCTGATTTTTAGGGTTCCGAACCAAAAGGGATGAATATGGGACCCTATTACGGAGACTTCACTGTCCGTCTGTCTGTCACCTGACTGTATCTCACGAACTGTGTCATTTATGGTATTTTTTAATAAACTGAAAGAAAATTCATTCAAGATTTCTTTTTGGGGTAAGCTAAATTGGTAAATAAAGATAAGTGTAACGAATAAGACACTATAATCCGTCTACAGTGAATAAACATCGACGCTCGCAAATTCTAGACTTCTATAATGCTATACAGAATAGTCTTCTTAGACGTAGGGCTGGGAAAATAATGAAAACTCGGTCAATACTTATCGATATTCAATTCACAAAATAATTATGTAAACTATTGGGTTCAAAATGTTAAAAGTTTGATTTTGCTAAACCTCATGAAAAAGATTAGCTAGTATGCCAATAATAATAGTAGTCAATAATTTGTATACCCGTTTAGACAACAGAACTGTATCCAGGTTGTAATATGTAACTGTTTTTACTTCCCATTTTCGTTTTTACATTTTGTAAAATAAAATACATTAAATGATACATACGTTAAGACTGGCTGTGTTAGTGTCAACGTTAACTCAAGTAACACGACGGTTAAATAATGCTAATATTCTTGTAATATGACAGTCGTAATTTGCAAGCCGGTGACTTTTTAAGAATGTAACAGGAACGAATGAAATGTCTTACGTAATTTGGTAGTGTTTTGAAATAAAAAATCTCTTTGTTCCAAGTACTGTACTTTCCCAAGTATATTTTTGACGGCAGACTGTCAAAACAATCTGTCACTATTATACTTCTTCACTTTAAACCTAAAACTATACTAGCAGTAAATAAAAACGTGCAACCAGTCACTGTTTCGTCTATGTAGTAGCGATTTCTATGCTTTGCCTACCCCGTTTTGGAATACAGATGCGTAGAAATTCCATCAAAAATCGATAAAAATCCATCGAACCCATAAGGTTAACGATACTGCACATCACTACTCGGCGCATTGTCTCGCGCATTATCTACAGAATGCCCCACATAGAGCGAGAATAACTCATAACGGTATATTGGGTCTTGTTTTTATTAATAGAACTAGTTGGAATTTTTCATTTACGGGCACCCTGTGGATGCTTGAGGTTTGCAATGGAGAGAGGTGTTATTCTCCTGACACTGCACAAATTTCTTAGAAAATGTGCGAAATCAATGCTATTTACCTTTCACACCGCGTTGAAGTATTACAACGTTGCGTGTAAAGTTTCCAATCCGCTTTGAACCCACGTGGAAACTACAGCCCAAGCCTTCTCATACTGAGAGGATGCCTGGATGTATTTAGGCTAAATTACTAAGATTATAGTCCGCCGAATTAATAGCCGGTAAACGCAAGATCGTAAGTAAAATTGTCATGGCTCCAGAATACCAGGGAGTGGTCAGGCGTCAAGACCGTAGAGGAGTTGTTCAGAGTCGCTATAGACAGGGTCCGATGGGACTAACTGCCAACCTTCAGTGGTGAAATGGCTCTAGAAGAAGATTATAGAACCCATTAGCACTAAAATCGGACGTTTCCATTAAAATCGACCAATAATACAGTTACAAATACCCTATAAGTCCACTAAAAGGGTTCGGGACGCGCCCAGGAACACCATTTTGTGGATTATCTGTACCAAAATAAACAGAAACTGCGATGAAATAAAATTTGTGTATGTTCAGTAAGAGTAATCGTCAAGTTTTTAAGTAAGTAATGCATACAATTACGGTTGTAGGCACAACACACGAAATAATACTTAGTCAAAACCATGACTAGTTCAAGTTTTACAGCCACTAGCATAACATATTTTGTGAGTTTAACCTTAAGAGGTAAACTAATGACAGGTTGTTAGCCTGTCGCCTGAAATATACATACATCACGCTGGTACAGTCGAGTTCATAAATATATGAGCAGACAAATGCCAAATATGTAAAATTTTGCACCTTATGTCAATGTCATAAGGGTGTACAGATATTTTTGAACCCTCAGTTTTGCTCCTATATTAATGAACTCGACTGTATTCTCAAATGGAGTTAGCTGTATAATAGTGACAAGTGCTAGCCTGTCACCTAAAATATACGCCTAAAATTCCTTAGTTCCCTCTTACGACATCCACGGAAGAAATGGAGAGGTGTTCTAAACCCGTCACCACACGGAACTACATAGTGTTACATAGTGTTACTTGTTACATATTCAAGCAACCTTTCTAATATTTAGCCAACTCACACTTGACTAATCTTTCCTTGTGTCGGCTGTAACGTTTACGACAAGCATTTAACATTATAATTTATAAATAACACCTCATTGAAATTGTACATTATTACTTCATGAAACGATTTGTGAAGTATTCTCACAGTAATTAAGTTGGTTATAAACGCTTTTACAGTCACTTTAATGCTGCAAAATGGGATAAAAGCATGAATTGGTGCTTAAATGAAGTATAATTATTGAGGCAGTGTTTAGAGTTCCGTGTATGAAAAAATAGCTAGCTTAAACTCCTAAAAAGAAACCAAAAACAAACAAAACTCGTTAAAGCAATTTTATTTGCGGTGGGTAACTATTAGTCAAACTCATTTGGTGAAAGAATTATTAGGCGAATCAATAAATTATACGTAACGATATTTTAGACCAAACTTAATTAATTAAATTTCTTCCTGATAATTTCGTTCTACTTTAATTCGAGATTAATTAGACTATTTATAAATACACTAGCTGTGCCCGCGACTCCGTTCGCGTAGAATAGTGACTAATTTTCCCCGTTTTTCCCACATTTTTCAATGTTTCTTCGCTCCTATTAGTCGCAGCGTAATGTTATATAGCCTAAAACCTTTCTCGATAAATGGTCTATCCAACACAAAAAGAATTTTTCAATTCGAACCAGTAGTTCCTGAGATTAACGCGTTCAAACAAACAAACAAACAAACTCTTCAGCTTTATTATAATAGTAAAGATTTAGTTACTGGCTAAGAATATCATAATCTAAATTTAATCTAGAAAAGGCTGTAATGGTGCCCAACGGCTGGCAGCGTTCCCTACATAGAGGATAGAACCTATAGAGAAACAATGTTCGCAACCCCGGTCCGCAAATAGTTTGTTGATTTCAACATACTAAACGTCACCGTCAATGTCACAGAAACTGTACAGAGCCAATAACCGTAGAGAAAAAGGCACTAGCGTTACGCGCGATCTTGAACCGGCCAATAAGAGCATAGCGATCACTTCAATTGTTTTGCGGAATAATTTCCGAACAACCAAGATGACATTAGTACTCTATAGGTTCTATCCTCAATGGTTCCCTATGACCAGCTACGCTAATTCTTTGTGAATAGAAGCTGCCAGCCTGTTGCCGGCCAATTTTGTAAAACAGGCGCTTTTAATTTATAACATACAACATAATAATAATCACGCCTGTATTCCCAAACGGGGTAGGCATAGCACATAAAACGCTATATAGACAAAACTGTCGCCTAAAATATATCTGAATCTATTTTCCTCGGTCATCTCTTACAACATCCACGAAGGAAATGATGAGGTGTTATTCTAAACCCGACACCACATTGATTTCTTTTTGACGTTAAATAAACCACAACATTATTTCAACACAGATATGTATATACATCGGTACATATATACGTTTTATTGATAATATTGAACTGCGTTGGCTGTTGACACAGCTTGAGAACAGTTTGCGCAATACTGGGGTCCCAAGCAAACTTATATATTTACCGATTGCTACCCTGTTGACATAGATTTTTGAAGAAGATTGCACGGAGGCACTTTTGATCTTGTTGTTTGCGATTCTGTATTTTCTATCGGCTGTAAGTAAAATAATTGGCCACCGATGCACAAATACGTGTTCTTAATGTGTTTTCTTATTTTAAACATAAAACTACCGTGAGACTCACTCATAATGGATTTACTCACGTTTTTTATATCGAGATTAACTCGACATGTTTCGGGTCAATCTCGGTATAAATAATTTTAACAAAAAAAACCGACTTCATTTTTGTAATATACTGAAAGCATTTGTCTAATGAGGGTGACCTTCCATCACCAGCAGGCCTGACTAATTACTGAAATTATGATTACCAGTCTGCAGATGCATTCAGTATTGAAAGAATTATCCTTTAACTCCTAAACATTAAGGAGTTGACCTTCCATCATCAGCTCAGTCATATTTTTTACTGCCAAACGTAAATACTGGTGTAGCTTTGAAAAATTTTAAAAACATTACTTGTGCTTATAAAATTTGAGGGTTGCCCTCAATTTCCCTCACATTCCAGCATCAGGTCAAGATATCCTGACAATGGGATCACCTGAAAACTATATCCGTTCAGACAAAAAATATTTTTTTCAAATCGGTCCAGGCGTCTTCGAGTAATCAGCGAACACAATTAAAAAAATGATAATAATCCTTTTTCGAAGTCGGTTTAAAAACGTGAGTAGATCCGTTATTTCACTATGTTTTCTTACTAAAAAATCTGGTGTTGAGTGTAGGCTAGAAACCTGTAACTTACCTGCTAACTAAAAACCTAAAAATATGCTAGAAGTGGCCACGTAATATGAAATGGTAATTGTTTTGTGTATGTTGTGTTATGTGTACTCTCCCTCTCTCATTTGAAAATACAGGCGTGATGAATGTATGTATGTAATTTTTTTGTTTATCAAAATGTGAAAATATGAGGATACAATGCTTAAACTTTTGAAGCGACAATATTATCAACTCCGGAATTTAATTACATGATAGACTAAATATTATAACATATATATATATCCATTTTAGCAGTTCATTATACATATTTAAGTAAATCGTGTTAATGTTAACTTTGAATATTTTTTCAAAGTTATCGTGTAGGTACATTCTAATAAGCCAAATTCACCCGTTGAGTTCGTTACAAAACTACACTCATATTTTAATGTTTTTTATTATGCAGCACTCATATAAATGTCTATTATATCCATATTATTAATTTTGTGCTGTGGTTTTGAAGCCCCAAGCATTTTGACGTAAAAAAAGTCTTTTTATTTTCTATGGTTTGTTCATGGAATTCGCGACGCCTCCCCGTGAATTTACACCGAATTCCACTCCGTAAAATACGTTACATGTTCCTCATTGCGATGTATGGGAAGCCACCAAGCTGGCTGTATTTCCCCTACGTAAGGGTAGGAAAGGGTAAATATAATTAAATGCTTTTTTTTTGTTTGATAGCGAAAATTCTGTTTCTGTGACTTTATTATTGAATAAGATTGGACGTGCCGATCCCTTAAATATTCCATTGCCGTATTTTTTTTGTCATTTCCCATTGCTTTTTGTTTTTTTTTTTTTCATATTTTTTTTTTTTGCTGCGCAATCTTTTTAATAATAAGTATTTTTAAAATGGTCTCATGAAGTCAAAAACTTTTGTAAAAAAGATGTTTGGAGACTTTGCAAATGCTGGAATTTTTAATGCCTAATTTGCTATCCAATCTACATTGACATTGCACAAGTAATTTGTCCACAAATATATTCATTTACTTATATCAAAATACATCTAAATATTGCTTCGCTCAAACATAGCCTAACAACATCCCCTAATACTTCTTAGAGTGATAATAAACCACCTCAATACCTCATTCACCGACCTAACGAACACCGGCCACCTTTTGACGCGATCCTTTTAATCAAAACTTATCTAGCAACAAAGCTATACCACACAATGGCTTCAATGTAGCATGTAATGCTACAGAGACTTAATTAGTCCCAATATAAATCCCTCGGGATCAACGAGGCGTTGTCCAAGCTAATCAAAGTTGCCGAAATTTTCCCACGAGACCGTATCTTGGAACATGACTTGTGTGTGGATGAGTTAATAAAGTGCTATTGTGGTGCTATGTAGGCAGAAATGCAGGATAGTTGTGATGTTTTTCATAGAATCACAGTTGAATTACACCAGAACAATCGATCGACTGTCGATCGATGGTAGAATGCAATAGTCGACGTTGCTCGATACTTTCTACCAGATCAATCGACCGATCGTCGATTGATGGTATAGATCGATGGTAGAATAAAATATCGCCGGAGTTAATTTGATCAGTATCGACTAATGCCATCGACCGGCAATCGATCGAAGGTTAAGAGATTCTTATGCCTAAACTTGACTTTTCTTCAGGATCTGCTATAGGTCTGGCTTTGCGGATATCTATAATATCTATGGTCTATTAGTGATTGCTTACCATCACGTGACCCATTTTCTAGAATGTCTTCTTTAAAAAAAAGGGAGAGAAAATAAAGTTTTACCGCTCAGTTTACAGAAATATAAAAACTAGGTTTAAAGTCTAAAAAATGCTATTGACATGTCGCTTTTACTTTTATTGCAATTGATTAAGCACGAAGATGTTATCTGCGCGATTAATGACTGGAGCATTCTTAATTGAATTGAACAGTAGACAGATTTATTACACATGCAGTACAAATTGTAACGGGCTACCCAATACAAATAGCTTATTTTCTTAGTCGCCTTATACGACATCCACGAGAGAAATGGAGAAGTGCAAAAAAACCAAACGCCATACAGGCTATTAATGACAAGACCAAAAATCTTTAACAGTCTCACTAATCTTTCTACTAACCCGTTCTGTTCGGGCTGACTGTGTAACAAACATCGTATCCATTTAGCAAATCTACCGCCAATCTCATTCTACTTCCTATGTCTGAATGGCCAATAAACGTACATAGTTTGTGCGAACTAACATAGTATGTGGCATAGCATTGTTCACTATTGCAACTACACTCAATGACTTTGGCCCTGATGGGATGCGTCGACATGTACTACCGTTGAGTTAGGACAATGTATGTTTACACAGTTGTGGTTTTGTTGACTTAAAATTGGTTTAGGTTTACTAAAAATGTTCGGGTTCGATACTGAATTGAGTATCTTAGTCTATTGCCGTAACTAGTCGACGTTGGAACAAGTTTTCAATAAGAGTATCTACTTTAATCGATGATATAAATTTTTAACAGCGTCTGTTACCTTGAACATTGACATTTCCGAGGTGTCGGTTGTAGAATAACACCTCTCCGTTTCTTCCGTAGATTTCGTAAGAGGCGACTGATGAAATAGGTTAAGGCAGCGGTTCTTAACCTTTTTGCCTGGCGACCCAAAATTCAAAAATATTTGAAGCCCGCGACTCAATCAAACATTAAAATCAAATGAAATGCAGTGATTGCTGTTTGTTTTTCAAAAAGTCCCGCGGGCCCTGCGACCCATCTCGATATGGCCCGCGACCCAAATTTGGGTCGCGACCCGAGGTTAAGAAACGATGGGTTTAGGTGTCATTATCATGAGACAGTCTAGCAACCTGTCACTTTTTTGTGCCTCTTTCAAATATTTTTAAACCTAATATTACGCTAAAATTGGCTTCATAACGTGAAATGGTCCTAGTTTTGTCTATGTAACGATTCGTGTGCTCAACCTGTCCTAAACATTGGTTTATTTTTAAGACTTTGTCATACTTAATTTCGTTTGACAATAAACTTTTTTAAATAACATAAGATAAGACAGAGTGAAAACATAAAATTATTACATACATACATACATACATATTCTCACGCCTGTATTCCCAAGAGGAGTAGGCAGAGCACATGAATTCGAAAATCCAGTGCCACGTTTAGCAATTTCAGGGTTACCAGATGGTTAAACGTGATATTGTAGTGACAGGTTGCTAGCCCATCGCCCACAATATTATACACTAACCCTTTCCCAGAGTCGACTCTTACGACACCCACGGGAAGAAAGGGGGAGGTGCTATTCTAACCCGGCACCACACGGGAAAATAATTGTAATAAAATTATTGTAATTCAAAATCTGCCTTCAAACTACAAGAAGATACTATTTTTATTCAAATTCGATGATACTTATAAACAAACAATTGTGAGAAACAAAACTGTAATCTCGAACCTCGCTGAAGGTTACATGAAAATGCTATTGTTCGAAACCAAGTAAAGGCCACAAACACAAATTTTCTGCGACTTGACAAACATAACCTATAAAGGTCAAAGACATTAGGCCAAATGAGAACCATAAAAAAACCGGCCAAGTGCGAGTCGGACTCGCGCACGAAAGGTTCTGTGCCAAAAACAACAACAACAAAAAACATTTTTCTATGTCAGACCCCTTTATTATTATTATTATGTTGTTTTAGTGCTTGTCGTTGTAGTGACAATACAAACACATAGTCTGTGGAAATTTCAACTACCTAGCTATCACGGTTCTTGAGATACAGCTCGCAGAATGGTGACCAAAAAAACGGCCAAAATATAACGTTTTGTGTATGGGAGCCCCCCTTAATTACTATTATTATTTTGATTTTAGTACCTATTTGTTGTTATAGCACCAACATAAATACATCATCCCTAAAAATTTCAATCGCCTAGTTCTTACGGTTCTTGAGATACAGCCTGGAGACAGACGGACAGCGAAGTCTCAGTAATAGGGTCCCGTTTTCACCCTTTGGATACGGAACCCTAAAAACTACCAGATTTTTAACCAATAATGTTGCATGGTCTAACGCGCGGGATAGACTACCTATCTCTTTCTGATATCTCTAGTTAGACAGTGACAGGTATAGTCTATTTGGTGCAAGATTCAAAGCAGTGCCGGCAGGTTACATGCAATATACGTTTCGTAAGCACACTACATTGTTTTCTAGTTGTTTAATGTATGCTGCGTGCGTGGACCGCAAAAGTGTAAAAAATACGATAATCGGCCACATTAGGCGAGCGTTAGCTGTCACAGTTTGACTTAGTGATGACATGTGCCAACTCGAGATAAACGGAACTCGAGTTAACCCGAGTTAAAATCTACACAACTCGGGTTGAACTCGAGTTAACTGAATGAACAAGTGGATGTTTTTTTTACCAGTTTATTCCTTCAACAACCATTAATACATTCCAAACTATAGATTATTCTATTGGGTTCAAAAACAAAACTTACACAAAATTTAAAATCTGACACTTGTTTTTTGTTTTGTTTGTTATAAATGAATGAATGAACATGAACATAGATCCATCGACGTCGATTCCATTCGATTTAAGAACTCGAGTCTGAGAGAATTCACTAGTTTGACTAGGTGACGTGGACAGTCCAGTGTAAAAATGACGTTTGTCGATGAACGTAGTTTGGAACTCGTGCGGCAACCGCATGAAGTGCAGTATAATTGCCGCTTTATATTTTAATCATGCCTGTATCAATTCCAAGCAGAGCACACTGCAAAACCTATGATTTTACCATATTTCGATACCACTTTTGGCATAGACGTTTTTAAATCGCCTGTCGCCTAACTTCAGAAGAAACTTTAGAACACTAATCACGTCATTTCTTGTTCATCAAATAAAAGCAAAAATACGTAAACAACATTTTTAGGTAATCTATCTATCTGAGGGACAATTTATTTTTGTGAATGTTACCTTATTTTTTTTGTCAATGTTTTTATTAATAAAAAATACAAAAACTATAAATGCATATTAAAAACTTGCTTCTTTTATGTTTTCAGGTGTGTTATTTACAAACAGCGGTTGGCTGTAACTTCGAGGTTACCTGTAAAAGAAAAACAATATATTAGTTAACTTGTCAGGTTACACTATAATAATCTCTCCATTTCTTCCGTGGGTATCGTAAGAGACAACTAAGGCTTAGGTACGCTTTAGGCGACAGGCTAGCAACGTAGCAACCTGTCAATATTATACCTCTTCCATCTGATACATCCAAAATGATGCTAAGAGAGGTTACGCTACGGGGAATAGACATTGATTTTGTTTGTGAAGTTTTTTCCTATGCTCGGCCTACCCCATTTGGGAACACAGGCGTGATTGTATATATTTTAATTAAAGTAGCAGTAGCCTAAAAAACCACCTCACCCCTTGGTCATCTCTTCCCATTCAACCAAACTGCCCTTACAATACCTACTCACCCTATCTTACGGTAATATACTTTTAATGATACAATATTACCCATCCCGTACCCATATCAGAACACCCGTCAAATGCAAGCAGTGTCCTGATTGACAGGCCTATTTCTGTCGATACCGGACAGACTAAATTTGCTGAGACAGGAGTTGAAGGCTTGTCATGACACTGTTGAAGGGAAGACAAAGAAACTAAAACTAACAGTCAATCATTAGAATTTGGAGCTTGTTTAATGTTTACTATTTTTGTTTACTATATTTGACGATCCTTTTGTGAATTTATTATGTTTTGACATTTCTAATGTAATTTAATTTTCAAAAGGAAATAAATAACTATCTATCTATCTATCTATCTATTATTATATTTGTCGATGCTTAGGTTCAGTTTCAGCCTGCGTCCAACACGTTGCCTTGGCCCTTTGATCAGTGAGTGATAAGGTAAATGTACCAGTGCTCGACGCCTCAACGCTCAGAAGATGACACCCATCTGTCACCTGTCTTACTATGACATAAGATTGCAAGTGCCAAGTATTGTGTCAGTATCAAGCACAGGTACGTTTACCTTACATGCTTTTACTTGAGTGTCTTGTCTCCACATTTTGTACTCTGTATTTTTTTATACACTTTGTTGTTTTGTAATGTTCTGCCTCGACATCGACAATGCGCGTTTTGGAAAGCAGCGTAGTGTTCCGGATCCGGTCAACCCGTTTCACTCCGAGCATGCTGCGTTCCATTGCTCTGGCAAACCTTCAATTTGGTCTTCTGCAACTCTGTGAGTTGAAAAAGCCGTGATAGCCCAGCGGTTCGAACTGTGGCCTCTCAAGCAGAGGGTCATGGGTTCAAACCCCGAGCTCGCAACTCTGAATTTTTTGTAATTTATGTGCGATATCAAATTTGATATTTATCACGAGCTATTCGGTGAAGGAAAACATCGTGAGGAAACCTACACACAGCGACGAAGTAATTCAACGTTGTGTGTAAAGTTCCCAATCCGCACTGGGCCCGCGTGGGAACTATCGCCCAAGCCCTCTCATACTGAGAGGAGGCCTGTGCCCTGCAGTGGGACGTAATATAGGCTGATGATGATGAACTCTTTGAGTGCCAAAGTCTGTGCTCCATAAGTTAGGACCGGCATGCACACGTCGAAGAGTCTCCACTTCAGTGCCAGAGGAAGATCGCCATATACAGGGTGGCCAGAATTTGACCGTGAATATATAAACCAGTGGTTGGATAAATGCGTCTGAGAACGATTGCAGATGTGTACGCGCCGACTAACAGAACTCGCGTATTTGACGTAAGGTAACAGAGGGCGCAATGACCTGAAAAGCGATGAAATAATTGTCTCCCATAAGGTCAATATTGAAAATTTTCAGGAGATATTTTACATGGGTTTTCAGACGCGTATTGACCATTGGTTAAAATATTAACGGTTAGTTCTCGGCAACTCTGTATAATCACCGCTTTAGTATGAAGTTAGAAGATACACGTTTGTGTGTCTACCCATTGTTTATATTTCATAACTGAAACTGGAAACCAACTTTAGCTCCAGAAGCCTTTGGATTAACTTGAATTCTATGAACTAATGCCTCGTTTTTAATTAACTACGAGCTTTTAAATCCTGTTTTAATCTGTAGAAAAATTGCAGTCATTGTTTGTGAAAAAGTTTTTAAGCTTCATTTAGCTGTGTGAGATTTTAATGGAAGTTTTAATGGTTTTCAAAGGAAAAGGTATTTAATGGTGTTTTGTTTAGGGTGCAATTGGTTAGAGATTAAGTTTGAAATACCGGAAAAAATCTGTCCCATTTTTTATTTGATGTACCTAATTGTTTTTTATATAGTTATCTCCGAATATATCGTTGTATACTTCATCATCTTGTTTGCAAAAAAAAATGTGTTTCGTGTATTTAAAGTGTTTACTTTTAAAAATACAATCAGATCCCGCCTACAATAATAAAGCTTCTTTTCTCTATGTATACTAGTGTATACTAGTTCCTGTGAGGTGTCGGGTTAGAATTAAATAACACCCCTGCATTTCTTCCATGGAAGTCGGAAGAGGCAACCCAGGAAATAGTTTTAGGTATATTTTAGACAACAAGCTAACAAAACTTGTCACTATTATACCTATAACTTGAAACCAAAAAAAAAGTACGCTAGAAATGGCCACGTAACGTGAAATAGCCATGTTTTTTTATGTCACGTTTCGTGTGCTCTGCCTACTCCATTTGGGAACACAGACCTAATTGTATGTGTGTAAACTAGTTTTACGTTTTGTTTTGTTTTAACTAAACTACCTTAG
Source organism: Adoxophyes honmai (assembly GCA_005406045.1). Taxonomy (NCBI): domain Eukaryota; kingdom Metazoa; phylum Arthropoda; class Insecta; order Lepidoptera; family Tortricidae; genus Adoxophyes; species Adoxophyes honmai. Next base: position 23,733 of record BHDV01018388.1, read on the forward strand.
ATTAAATTTGATCCTCAACCTTTCTATGACGTAAACATCACTATACTATCGGCCCCAGTAGATTGGTGGAGTCCTCAAATCAATACCAGCAAGGAACCCTTTTCAAGGAGATACAATCTACAGACATGTTCCAACTCTATAGAATTGAAGACGTGGATCGAACCCACTGATAAAGGACGATACTATAATTTTTGGCGTTGGTTTGTCAGCGGTAGGAACTATGTCACTTTAAATTGATGGATTGGATGGAATAACACATTTTTACGTGTAATACTTACACATACCTGTAACAAATTGGGGAAAGACTACTTCACTTCGTAGTCACTGTGGTCATAATTTTAAATTGAGAAACAGATAGGCATACATCCTTACCAATATATAAATGTGAAAGTGTGTTTGTTTGTTTGTTTGTTTGTTTGTTTGTTTGTCCGTCTTTCACGGCTAAACGGAGCGATGGATTGACGTGATTTTTTAGGTAGAGATAGTTTAGGGCGCGGAGAGTGACATAGGCTACTTTTTATCCCGGAAAAAAATAATGTTCCCGAGGGAAAACATAAATATAGTTTGCTTGACAGATCGATATCGATCGACGATAGATCGATATCAATCGATAACCGATCGATAGATGATAGATCGATGGCGCCGTGTGTCGTTTGAAACGAGAAGTTTTCTTATAGTTGTGCTTTGTACCGCAATATAACCGAGTTCCACGCGGGCGGAGCCGCGGGCGGAAAGCTAAGTACTACATACACCACGCTAGTATTCCCAAACGGGGTAGACAGAGCATAAAAAACGCTACACAGTCAAAACCAAGTCTGATTTACGGTTCTTGACCACTTCTAGCATATTTTTGTATGATTAGTCTTGTAATTTTTATCACATAATATTCTACCATAAATAGCTAACCTTACAACTAAGATTCAGGTAAATTGAGCCCATAAACTATTGGAAACATAAATAGCCAAATCAATAAGTAAATTGACGCCCATAAAGAGGTACCAACGCCTCTTTGACACCTCTTAAATAATTCAACAAGCCCAACGTATTACGTAACGCAGCATTCAAACCGTGTGCGCTGGCGTCATTCTTGAAAACTGTTCAAAAACCACAACGGAGTCTCTAATTAGTTTACTCTCTTTCACACAAAATCACAAATAGTTGGGTATTTGGTGCAAGTGATAGGTACAAGCGGTGTATAGGTGAAAAACTTAAGTGAGTCACCCGTTGTATGTGTGAGTAATGTGTGAGAACACGCGACCTGCATCCAGCGTTTTCCGGTGACCTTTTGATATTACTATTCTATACGATACTACTATTGAATCCATTCGATAGGCTAGCAACTTTTAACTGTTGTATCATTTATATCCAACTTCCAAAAGGATATAAAATTACAAAGGAGGCTCTGAAGCGCAAAATAAGTACGATCTGTAACGTTTTTCGTGCTCTGTCTATCTTTGGGAAAACAGGCGTGATTTTGTTTTGTTTTGTCATTACAATTACAATACTGTAATGAGATGAAAAGTTGATTTTCTAAATGTAAACAACATAGTCGGCCCGAAACAAACGGGTTAGTAGAAAGATTAGTGAGAACAGTTAAAGATGGTTGAATTATTTTTATTCTTATTTAATAATTTCTCTGGTAGATATTCTCAGTATAAAATTAAATCTCCCTATTTTAGGAAAGAAAGAAATGTAGTTATAGATTAATTATATTCTTATAGCAATTTGACATTATTATACCTCTTTTATCTAAAATGAAAACTAAAATTGAGCTAAAAGTGCAGTTCATCTTTGTTACGGATCGCCTGTGCATTGACCACCCCATTTGGCAATCCAGGCGTGACATTCATGTATGTATGTCTTCTCAGTTTTAGACCAAACCCCGACATGTAATTTACTAGTATCACCATGGTTGTCATCCTCAGACAGTCGCGTCATTGTAAAACATACTTTTGTCTGAAATCATTGTAGAGGGGCCACTGTCAACTTGTCGCCTAGAGGAAAAACGGAGTGACCACGATTCCGTGGGTTTCAGAGACTTCTGGAAAGGTGTGTCGAGACGTCAAAATGACAGTTTTTGCTATTGTAATGATAGTCGCAGGATTTTAGAGTCGATTTGAACTGTTTTTGTTTTAGCTACTTATTATTTGGGTAAAGCACAGCAGTTTGACAGGTCTTGTACTTCTCAGTCACTTAATGTTAATGATTTAGTTCAGATTCTGATCCTGCGATTGATACGCAGTTTGATGGTCATGTTAGAAACCTAGTTAAGTTTAGGATGATAAACTGAACCATTGATTAAAAAAAAAATGGTATAAATTTGTTTAACCAGTCAATAAACTACAATTACCTATATTTTTTGATTAATTATTCATACTAATAGTTTATCTAACATTGAAGAGTCATCACTGTCGTTGGTTGCCAAAAAGTGGTTTCAAGTCATCATCATCATCATCATCAGCCTATATACGTCCCACTGCTGCAGGGCACAGGCCTCCTCTCAGTATGAGAGGGCTTGGGCGATAGTTCCCACGCGGGCCCAGTGCGGATTGGGAACTTCACACACAACGTTGAATTACTTCGTCGCTGTGTGTAGGTTTCCTCACGATGTTTTCCTTCACCGAATAGCTCGTGATAAATATCAAATTTGATATCGCACATAAATTCCGAAAAGTTCAGAGGTGCGAGCCCGGGGTTTGAACCCACGACCCTCTGCTTGAGAGGCCTCATGTCGAACCGCTGGGCTATCACGGCTTACCAAGTGGTTTCAAGTACCATCTCTTAATTAATTTATTTATCCATTGTCAGTTAGTCGATCTAAATCTTATGACCAATATTTTATATTATAATTATCCTTGACCTCTTTTTTATAATGTAAAATGCCGGTATTTCCGCATTACAATAGATATTATGTGTATTGTAAAAGGAAAGGGTTTTTACAACACGCTGTATGTCGATTTTAAATTTCCTTCCTTCCTTTCTTTTGTGAAAAATTTGTAATGTATAGAATAGACCTTCTTAAGTTAAGAACTAAGTTAATGTTGGACTTTTCCTTGTAAATCTTTGTTGTTTAAATTTTTAAGCACATTTACTAACTGTGTTTCACTTCACGCACTATTTATTTTTAATCAGTGTGCAAATAAGATAAGACCAGCCTTATAATTACAATATCACGTCAATTTGTATTTAAAAATCTAATCTATTTTTTTTTTATCGAACGAGGAACATCAATAATGAAATAAATGAAAATTCATAAATCCTGTTTTGAAAATATTCAGCCCGAAATGTAATAAAAATTCAATGAACAGAAAAATTGTTCCTACGAATGTCAAAAACAGGATTACTTTAAGAGATTTCAGATTTGAACAGCATTTGGCTGAAAGCCAAATATTTTATTCCACCGTTTGGTGTTTTCATTTAATCCTTTTTTCCAGCGACATCGTCCCTATTGACTAAACTTAGGTTCTTAGTGAGATTTTTAATCACACTGATTGAAATTATTTTCATTTGCAAGTCAGAGCACTTTCAAAATAACAAATTAACACCAATTAATTAGAAACTTTTTTCGAGAGGATTCAATCGAAATCCCAAAAAAAATGTAAATTGAAACTCGCATGAGAGTCACTCATACTAAAAGAATACGGAACCACTCTCTTTTTTTATCGAGATTAGTTTGACATGTTTAGGGTCAATTTCTGACCCATCATGGGAGCAACACGGTACAATGCTGCGGTATGACGCGCACTACGCTTTAAACATCCTTTTTATTTCACTATTATATTAATATTTATTTAAAACGAAACCTTATCATCAAAGACAATGACACTCCTGCTCCTTGACCACAAAGGACCTTTAGGGGACGCCTAAAAACCATTTCGTCTAATTATTTTAACAAACAAAGACGTATAATGTTGCTAGAATAATTTCTAATTAATTTTGATGTGGTTATGCTTTTGTCTCTCATCCGACACAACCGTTCTTAATTAATTTTCGGCAATTAAAAATACATAAACCAACACAAAAGAGCCTGTAACGACGTAACGAGTAGAATAAAATTTTAATAACAAATTTTACATTTATAATTTTCTAAATGTTTGGTCTCCGTCTATTGTTTTTAGAGTTCCTTTCTTTAAAATTATGTCTGTCTGTTTGCCATTCAATAAACTACTTAATAACTACAAATTTTAATTCATCAAAATTTTTGCTAATTGCAAAATCACGCGGTCTCAAATCACTTACTGTCACTTACTTTACCAAAATGTTTTACCTAGTTACTAAGTTAGCTTAACCCCCCTTAATCAGACGTATCGTCATAAAAGTCTAAAACAATTATTTTTAACAACTCACCGAATATTCGAGACGTTAGTCTAATTTTTACGCCATCATGAAACTTTTATGTCTGCGGTTGAGAGAAACGCAATGCATATCAAAATAGGATCCTCTTTTATAGGGTAAGGTGGAATTTATATTTATCAGGGCTCGAGGTGTTTTATGTTGCGATATTCATTTAGGGTTTTCGGGTTACATAAAAACGTAGGCATTGATTTAAAGGGATACAGGGCAGACATACTGGCTTCTCTGGGTCGTAAACCAATGCATAATGAAATGAACTCAGAGACAAAGTTTTTAAAATGAAAATTAATGGCTAACCAGGATAGAGAAAGGAATTTTGCGTTGGTTTGAGCACAAGGAAAGAATGGATGATGATGGTATGTAAGGAAATTTACAAGGGAAGTGACTAAAAAGAAGTTAGCGAAGGACGTAGAGACCAGAACGGTGATGTTCTAACTATAGGTCAAATTAAGAGTATCCTAAACTGTCGAATATGTATGACGAGAGAGATGAATGCGAATGAAGTGGGAGAAGTATGTCAGAATATAAGCGTATGGCGCTCTTTAGCGTCTGCTTACCCCACAGGTGTGATTATTTATGATTTATGTTATCAATAAAAGACACGGCTTACTCTCTGTGGGTTATACAGAGACAACAGAGTGACATTTACTTCTATTTATTCATTCTTTATTTCATCTATGTACATTTTATCACTCTCGCCATACATTCATTGCGTCAGTAAAAACTAATTACTACATTAGCTTTATGTTTTTCAGTCTTCATAAATAATATAATAAATATCACGCTATTCATTAATGAGGTGAACAGAAGACACGACACGTTTCTTAGTATTTTTTTGCATATTTCTAGGTTTCAAGTTAAGGGTATAATAGTGACGGGTTGCCTAAAACTTGCCTTAACCAATTTTCCCTCGACACTAATAATTCTAAAGTCAACACGACCATCCTAGCAGTAAACATAAAAAAAAAATTAACTAATTACAACTGGCATGGTCACCTCACAAGGCCCATAGAGATGCAAATGTGCCAGAATCGAACAGGCGCGACGAAAGACGCAGGCAGCCAATTCTGGCCTTCGGAACCATTCTACAATGCCGCCTGCTATTGCATGCTAATTCTGTGTGTTTGTCACTTAAGTTTGTATAGCAAATCGGTTGAGAAGCGGTTGAAATTTGAGATGTAATCAGTGGTTTGAGTTGAAAAAAGATGGCATTTGTTTCGAGTTTCAAGTGTTTTTTGTTTCGAACGTGTTCTCGACTTTGGTGACATAATGTGGATTATTCTTTGTGTGTCTGGTTAAGTTTGCGCTTGTTGGTGGAACCGTGTCGCGGGGAGTCTGATGTTTTAATCAAGTTTGTTTGATAAGTGCAACATAATGCTGACTGGGATAGGGTTATACGACCAACATGTGAAAGTATAAAATAAGAAATTTACTTCATATGAACGTTAAACTTACTGATAGAGTTTGTAATAGCGTGATTATGATTGGAAATTGCGCAAGAAGCTGGTAACCCATTGCCATGAGTTTACAATGACCATAACTGCTAGTAACCGCGTAAAGGATTCACATGGAGAATTAAATAGCTCTGCTAGCGGTCCCTTGTTATGTGAACGGTCGTATTCATGAGAACTCAAATTCAATTTAACACTTTTCCAAAAAACTCTGATTTATCCTAGATTAAAATAATCTAAATCAAGACCAATACTCACATTATTTAGCACACTTAATTTTATAGAAGCATGAAAAGGCAACGCACAGATAGACAGAATGCCTTCCGCATTTTTATCATTAGTAGAGCAGAGATATAACTTTTGGAAAGTTCCAGCGAAAACATCCTAAGTTCTTGGAAAAAATATAATATAATCTCCCAACTTTACTGTCCAACTTCTTATTCAACTTTTTCATTTCTAAATTAAGACTGTCAAACATACAACACTGGCGCCGAAGGACATTCGTTTCGACGAAGGCTACCATACAAATGAATTCTACTTATATAAACTAATTAACAAAAAAATATCCATAAATAAAACAATTCAGTTTGCATGAAAAGTACAAAAGATCAGGAACTGTGCAGCTAAAAAGCGATTCCTACCAGATATTCATGTACCACTCTTTCAATGGGTACTTTTAGTTATCTTCCTAACATATTTATTGCATTATGTATTTTCGGATTCATGTGCTCTGCCTACCCCTCTTGGGAATACAGGCGTGAGAATATGTATGTATGTATTTTCATTTTATTTATTTATTTTATTTTATAATAATACTTAGATACCTACATCACGCCTGCATTTCTTAACGGGGTCAGCAGAGCACATGAAACGTAACGTCGCCAAAACTATGACATTTTAACGTTCCGTAGCAACATTTAGCATAATATTTTGATGAAATAAGTACATTTGTGACAGATAACTAGCCTAACTTCTTAAACGTCCCGCGGAAGAAATGGAGAGGTGTTGTATTGTATTGTATTGTATGACTCTTTATTGTACATAAAACAATTACAAAAAACAATATACAGTGTTATTCTAAACCCGACACCACACGGGAATAATTAACAAAATAAATAAATTCCTAACCGTTTGTGTGGTAGTCCACGTTAAGTAATACTTTTAAGAGTCGTTTACCAAAACTTTGTTGCTTCAGATGTTCAGATAATCATAATTACCATACCAAATATAATTTACTTATGACTACCTCCTTTTTCGGAATATCTTCCACGTAAATCTCCAGAGAGCACGCAGTTGACAAGTATGTTCATTTTCTTTTCTACATTATATACATACATACAATCACGCCTATGTTCTCAAATGGGATAGGCAGAGCACACGAAACGTGACATAGAAAAAATCTTGATTATGACTATTTCGCGCTTCGCAGACACTTAAACATAACTTTATTTCATTTTATTTTATTATTGTTTAAAATTTAACGATCCTTTTGTGAATTACTTCTATCTGACATAAAAATTAGATGCTATGTATTTTTCAAAATGAAATTAATGAATCTATCTATCTATCTATTGCTTCTCTTAACATAAAACCTAAAAACATGGCTACAAAGCGTAAGATAGTCGTGCTTTTACTGTATGGTGTTCCGTGTGCTCTGCCTACCCGTTTGGGAACGCAGGCGCGAAGTATGTAATGTACTATTTCACTATGCACAAGTTCACAACGTTCACAAGAAGTTGTTAGAAAAAAAAAATAGGTAGGTGGCTAAAATATCACATTTGAACGGCTAGACACGTATAGAATTACTTACTAACGCTATAATACCACGCATCTAAATGACTTTTAATCAATAATTTATCATTGACTGGATGTGTGAACACGCATAGTCGTTCGTCACATTTTATTGACAGTTGATTAGGGTCGTAAAACTTTATAATTTGATCAATGTTGTTAACACTGTTTTTATTTTGGTGTATGCTAAAGTCGCGTTTTCACCTAGTGTTCTGAACAGCATTCGTTCGTTCGTGCGGTAGATGAAAACGCTCAACCGTTCGAATGTGTTCGTTCAGCGATGATCGGCCGGACTCGGCGAGCGAATGCTCGCTCACTCATTCATTCAGTGTAAACGACGTCATAGGCGAGCGAACAGATGTTCAGAGCATTTGCTTGGCGTTTTAGCTGCAAACGCAGTTGAAAACGCAACTGGCTCGCTCGCCTACTGTTCGCCGATCTTTTGTTCTGAACAAATGTTCGTAATTCATTTAAGTGAAAACAGATATTGTCTGTTTTGAGCGAACATAGGCCGAACAGCCGAACATTTGTTCTGAGCAAATGTTTGCTCAAAACACTAGGTGAAAACGCGACTTAAGCGGCAGAATCTTGAAGCTCGTTGTTATTCCAATTTCAAAGGAGTTTGTCAATGATTGCTTTGTACACAAATCCAATTTAACGCATAACGCACGCCTATACTCAGTCCTGTCGCTTAAAAATATGTGTCCGATGGAGGGAACTCTTCAACGGTCGATTTGATAGACTTGGGTACACATTATTTATGACAGTAAAGTACAGTTGGTAAAAAGTACAGTCAGCAAAAAAAACTTGAATCGAAAATAATTTTATTGTTGGTTATTCTTATTACAAAGACTACTCTAGAAGGTAATAACATTGATGTTCATGACGGCATCTAGCAATTCTAGTAACTTGACAACACAACAAAAGTTTAAAGTCAATAACCATTCTGTTTGCTCAGCTGTAAGCATTTTCAATTCAGCCGTGAATTTCTTGTTTTTCTAGCTGTCTATAAACAATATACGTTATCCATTATAACTTGTACTTACTACTTAACAATAAAATTATGTCAGCCGTAGGACGTCCACTGCTGAATATAGGCCTCCCTTTTAGACTCCCACATGTATCGGTTGGAAGTGATCTGCATCCAGTGTTCTAGTGACCTTTATAAGATCTTTATGTCTTATGTGGGAATACAGTCATGATATTATTATTTTGATGACTCCTTCATCGTCAACTAAGGCAACTAAGCTATCAATAACTTCTCTGCTCCACTCACCTCCCCTATCATTCTCCCTACAAGTCAATTCTTTGCTTTATTGTTAATGACAACATTTAGAAAACGAATGCATGTAAGGCGCAACGCAGACGACAGACTTTTTGTGCGATCGAGTCTGCGGCGTACAAAGTCTTCGTGGACTGTAGGTATGCATTGTGCGCCGGACTTTAGCGCGTCGTGTGCGTTGCTGCATGAAATTCCGTAGGTTCTATTTTCACAGACTAAAAAGTCCGTCGCGGATGGAAATGTCAAAATAATATTGCTTATAAAAAACATCCCGTCTAGCGACAAAGCATTAAATCACAAATTGCCCGTAAATAAACAGCGAGGCAATTTTATTGTGATAATGACCGTTTCACAATAACCGTGAGAAAGGGTCAAGCACCTTTGTGCCATACAATATAACCTTTGATGCAATGACGATGCTAACTTGAGAGACAGTTGAAGCGGAGATAAATATTCGAAACACCGGAAACTTTGCCGATAACAGGCTTATACATCCATACATACATATATATACATATACTCACGCCTGTATTCCCGAGAGGGGTAGGCAGAGCACATGAATTCAAAAATTCAGTGCCACGTTTAGCAATTTCAGGGTAACCAGATGGTTAAACGTGATATTGCGGTGACAGGTTGCTAGCCCATCCCCCACAATACACTAACCTTTTCCCAGAGTCGACTCTTACGTCACCCACGGGGAGAAAGGGGGAGGTGCTATTCTAACCCGGCACCACACGGTAACATCCATACATGCCTTTATCACAAGCTTTTATGTAGCTTCACCTGTCCCGATGTTTGTCTGTCTGTATTCAAATCTTGCAACTTAATTTTGACCCACTTTGCGGATTCCGATTGAGCTGAAATTTTATATACTTGTGTAAATCGGATGACAATGCAATAATCTAATAATAGACTTGTAGTGGTTCGGTCGGGACCGTCTCCGATGGATGGAACTTGGAAACAGTTGTCTGATTGGCTTGAAATTTGTTGCACATAATAAAAGATGGATGATAATGAAGTACAGTCGGCAAAAAAGCTTGTATTAAAATAAATAAAAAAATTGGTTCGGTTATTCCCAAGCTAAAAAGCAAATTAAAAAATATGCCTGTCAATTTTATACTTAAACATTTATTTTTATTAAAAATAATAATGTTAACATTGCCTTCATTTCATTATTAAATTTCCTTAAGGTGTTGGCAATGTTGTTGTGTTTTTTGCGTAATACGTCATTACGTTACCGGCACAGCTTCTCTTCCCGAACATGACTCATTACTGACGTCAGAAGGAAGGAAAATGTAGAGATCATTGCCCTAATTCACATGCATGACTACCTTAACAATCTTCTATTGTCCTACAATGATGAGCAGGTCATCTTCGAGAAATATCACTAACTTGTCACCACGTGGATTATTCGAAACTAATGCCATTTTTTCTTTCTATTCGCAAATCTGCACAATATTGTCCGCGCACACACAC
>BHDV01018388.1:34183-74551 GCA_005406045.1 Adoxophyes honmai
ACACACACACACACACACATAGTTACTAGAGATATATCCTTATCATATTTTCTTAATTTTGTTTTTGTCCCTGTCTTTGTTTAGCTTTTAAGCACCTTAGTTATTACTTAATCTGGCATTTGCGATACAGACCTTGTGTCTAGTGCAATGGCCAGGGTTTATTTATATATTTCATGTATATTACGTCTTTTATGTTAATCAATAAAATTACTTTACTTTACTTTACTTTAAATATTTTGATGTAAAAAGGCTAGGACTGCCTTTCCACCTGAGATGATTGTGCTATTTTACGATACTACGGATGCGTTTGATATCCACCAAATCGTTGGTACACATAGCATAGCACCGGTGGAAATGGATTTCGTAGCGCAGCTTAATAAATCTTCGCAGCACAGCTGCATAGCACATCTCTGATGGAAAGGCAGCCTAAGACTTGGCCAGAACGTAAAACAGTCAAAGATTATTATCTCTAATTTACGTTATTTTTAAGGCAAGTATTTTAGGGCAAGTTGAGGGCATTCTACGATGGGCCAGGAATACATTAGTTCGACTGTATAAAACTTTCAGTATTGTGTTTGTCCATACACTATTCTTCTGATCTGATGTTTACTACGGCACTATATTTTACGGCGGCACGTATTACCTAGTTTCATTGATTCCGAACTGAATGGTACTAACGTTTTATTACGACCGTATCCTGCCTTGGGAGATCTTAAATATTGATGTTTCTATATAATTCAGTCTTTGATTACAAAGAGTTGTTTTGGAGGGAATGATCTCATCTAGATTCTAAATATCTAAAAGAAGATAGTTACTGTAAAACGTATTTTACATACATACATACACAAAACCATGATTATGACTATTTGACGCGCCGCAGACACTTCTAACATAATTATAGTACAGGTTGGAAAAAGATGAAGGAGGTAGTATAATAATGACAGGTTGCTAACCTGTCGCCTAAAGCATACCTAAACCTACTTGCAGAGCCGCCTCTTACTAAAACACTTGAAGTGTTACTCTATCCCAACCCTACATAGAAAAAAAACAATAGGTACTAAATTTATTCTATGGTAGAGACACTGCAAAACAACAGGCAACACCGGCAATATAATTTTAGTTAGTATCTGAGATTAAAACTATTAGACTATAGTGACAGCTGACACTCACCGAATGCAGCCGTCCGCCATATTCTTTAAGCGTGTCACACACTAAGCAGATACGGTAAGATATCTGTTACTGAACAGATATCTGTCAATATCGCTCCCTATACAATTCAATGAGTTAACACACACAGCGCAGATTTACCGTCAAGTATCTGTTGGCACCGACATATGGAAAAATGGCATTTACAGACAGATAAAATAGTATATGCGTAGTCTGTGACGAGCTTTACACTTTTGCGGTCGAATGCAGTATGCGGCAAACAGCCTAATGTAACTGCCACTTTAGGATTAGGCATTTCAACGCGACATTAGACCAATTAACCATTAACGAACGCACTCGACGGTCTATATTTAAACAATAATAAATCAAGCTACAAATTATTGTTGTACATTGATTCAATGGGTCAAATAGTTCTAATTATTATGAATTGCCTGTCAATTAGCAAGCAGCGCAAGTATGCGTTTATTTCCATCAAATGATCATTAACCTTTTTGTCGGCGTCCAATTTTGACATTTGCAATCAGTGTGAGTAAAAATATACCTAATGAGAATTATTGCAAACAACGTTTATAAATGCGTCCGCGTGGTGCCGGGCTTAGAATACCTCTCCATTTCTTCCATGACCATCATCCATACTAATATTATAAATGGGAAAGTGTGTTTGTTTGTTTGTCCGTCTTTCACGGCTAGACGGGGCGACGAATTGACGTGATTTTTTGGGTGGAGATAGTTAAAAGAATGGAGACTCTTACTTTTTGTCTCTTAAAAACCCCCCATTTCCTTAAAGTGAGGGGTGGAAGTTTTCAATGTAGAAAGCTATAAATTGGTATGTGTGCTATCTCTTCTGTGATACCCCGAATTTAAAGCGAGCGGAGCCGCGGGCAAAAGCTAGTAAGAAATAGTTTGGGATACGTTTTTGGCGATAGGCTAGCAACCTGTCACTACTTAATTAGTTACACCTGTTTTATTATTTTGAAACCTAATGAATTAAAAGTGGAAAGAGACATTGAGTAGTCATAGCTTTACCTACGTGCTGTCTCGTGTGCTCTGCCCACCCTTTTTGGGAATACGGGCGTGATCTTAAAGAGTAAGATCGAATTATCTCTATCAAAACGTAGTCCCGTGTGGTGCCGGGTTATAATAGCACCTCCCCTTTTCTTCCCGTGGGTGTCGTAAGAGTCGACTCTGGGAAAGAGTTAGTGTATTGCGGGCGATGGGCTAGCAACCTGTCACTGCGACATCACGTTTAACCATCTGGTTACCCTAAAATTGCTTAACGTGGCACTGGATTTTTGAATTCACGTGCTCTGCCTACCTCTCTTGGGAATACAGGCGTGAGAATATGTATTTATGTAAAACGTAGTAGCTAATTGCAAAAGCAATCAAGTTTAAAATCTAGAGTAGTTGATGAATGACTCCTAATAGAAAAATCAGAGAAAAAGCAGTGAGAAAAATCTCTTTATTGCTCTTAATGAAAAATCTACAGTTTAATTTGATTTTATCCTCAACGCCATAAATTATGAAAAATTCATTAAACTGCTTTTAAATGGAAGTGGGGTATTTAACGCTTTAGAAAGAGCTACTTTTCCAAAGGAAAATAATTCTTTAGAATCTCAGGGCCCCATTTGGTGTCAGGTTTAAACTAACACCTCTCCATTTCGTCCGTAGACGACGTAAAAGGCGGCTAGAGACAACATTTTGTTATCAGAATTGTTTAAAGATATTTTAGGCGACAAGCTAGCAACCTTTCATTATTGTACAGTCAAGGAAATTGATTACTGTGCCACTTTGTGCCTTTTCAATATGAAACTCAGTATGAAAAGGTTCAAAGTGGCACAGGTATCAATTTCCTTGTCTGTACCTGCCAATTTAAAATCTAAAAAATCCTTACTAATATTATAAGTCAGAAAGTGAGTTTGTTTGTTTGTTTGTTCCGCTTTGACGCCGTAACTACTGAACCGATTGCTTTGAAATTTTGCAAACATAAAGATAGAAGTCCGGATTAAATAATAGGGTACTTTTTATCCCGGAAAAAATTGATGTTCCCGAGGGAAAACAAAAATATAGTTTGCTTGATAGATCGATATCAATCGATGATAGATCGATATCAATCGATGATCGATCGATAGATGATAGATCGATGGTGCTGTGTGTCGTTTGAAACGAGAAGTTTTCTTATAGTCGTGCTTTATACCGCAATATAACCGAGTTCCACGCGGGCGAAGCCGCGGGCGGAAAGCTAGTCTGCCCTCGTAGTGAAGAATGCAGTAATTGCAAAAACATCATTTCGAGGAAAAAAATATTTAAGGTTTTTATTGAAACTGAACGGCATGCGAGACGAAGTCATAATATTTTTTGTTTCATAAAAGTTTTATACGATATTTCCCATAATATTATAAAGTCAAAAGTAAAAATATGTGAGCACATTCGATTTTTAAGTCGATTACTGCAACTTATCTTTGCATGTTTTTTGCTACACACAATATTTGCTAAATAAGAATGCAGTATACGCGTCGAATACTGCATTTATATCTAGATTAGAGACATTACTGCATTTCATACTTGAATGGCAGTCAAATTCAAAATTAGTTTTATAAGTAGGAATGCAGTTTAACTTTATTTCAGAAACTAAATGGCGAATTCTATGATAAAAATATATTAAAATGTGTCCGAAAACAAAGAAAAAATAGGTGTTGATTATCATGTTAACAAGATCAGAAGATAGAATAGAAAAAATACTGCACTATTAATAGATATTTTTGTTTATTTAATTTTAAGTAGGTATTTACAGTAACTATTATAAGTCTTCAACATCCAAGACATTGACGAGATCAGCAGAGTTATTGTTGATATGGAGGTTTATCCAAAACGACAGTCTGTTTTTGGGCATTATATTAGACAGTGTTTTGAGAATATTATCTTTTCTTGCCTGTGTTATGCCTCTTGGAATATTTTTTTGGATAGGTTCTGGCAACAACTTGGATTTTAAGTATTTAGTTTTAAGAAAATCAATTTCATGAATTGGTCCGTCATATTCTGTTTTAACAAACAAGTTATATTTTCCTCTCTGGACTTCTACACTAACCATGTTCTTCAAAAATATTCTGTTATCAGATTTTTTTAGTTTGTATTGAGAGGAATGATCGACGTAATTGAAGAAATTAGACACTTTCATTGCCTTCACCGTGACTCTGCTTGAATTAGATAACTGTACGCAGTCAATGAAATCTGAAAAATCATACACTTTAGCCGCCTTTTGCAACTGCCTTTCGACTTGGTGGTGAAAACTGTCGGCTGACATAAATGTATGCCCGGGTTCTAAATATTTTACAGTGATGATCTCTGCAGCAATATTACAACTGTTTACAATTTGAACGAGAAACGAAAATAGTGCCCAGTTTTTATTCTGGCTCGAACAGTTGTCAGCCCATATAACAACATTGCGGCAGTCCCGTTTACTGATTAAAAATGCATTATAAGCGCTTATAATATCTTCCTGCTTACGACCTGAGACAGCTTCATGCCATACAGCAGCAAAAGGTTGAATGTTCTGTCTAGTTTCTCCTAATGGTACGAAACTTTCATTGAACACTATAATACGCGGACAAAACATCACTGCTTTGAACATTTCGACTCGAGGTAGCATTATAACTTTTTGTAAGTCAGCGGAATAATATACGTTTTCAGAACTATTTTCTAAAGTCTTCGCTAACTCTACATCCTGTTGATACAATGTTCTTGCTTTTTGGTACTTTGTTCGATGCTGATAATAATTTGTACAATCCTCACACGTGTTAGGAGTTTTACATGATGATTGCTGGTGAATTTTGTAACTTTCGCAGTTTTCACACTCCTCATTTCCTAGTTGTGCAAATGATATATTCATATCTTTTTTTAAGAATAGTCTATACAATTCATAAGAGACTTTTACTTCAGGATGTTTGATTTTAAAGTCCGTCCACATGTATGTCACACTTATGTCGCTGGTCAGGTACCTTCGGTTTGGTGCATGCACTCTTCTGTAATGAGCAACAGCTGGTCTGAAACTTTCAATGTGAGCTTGTATTAGACTCCTGTCTACTTTTTCTTTATGCTCCCGCTTACCTCGTTTATCGTTTTGTTCGTTTAATGGTTTTTTCAACGCGTCCAACACACGTCGGTCATTTTTTTTTGTAAATCCAAGCGTTGTTAAGAAAAATATTTTACATACTTGTTTTTTTTCGTTATCCTCATTCTTGAAAAAGTATTTGTACGTGTTATTGCGTATCAATGAACTAGTGCCGAGCCGTCTGTTAATATTAAGTTTCTGTACTAATGACTGAATATAATACCCTTGTCTCTCGTAGGTGAGGTCCCAAAAATCTTTGTTGATGCATTTACGTTGATGTTCAGTAAACATCAATGTACATTTTTTCTGACAAAATTCTGAGCATGGTGGTTTGGTACAAAATTTTTCGAGTTTCAATCCGTTTTTTATTTGCTTTCTTACTTGCAAAGATTCTGAATTAAGACTTCGTACTCTTGGCTTTCCTGATTTGGTTCTACCCTTAGGTGCGTCATTATCAATGTGGTTGACTGCTTCACTATGTAGATTAGAGTTTGAAGTATTTGGTAAAACTGTGTTCAGAATTTCGCTTTCTGAAGTCTCGTTATTATGTGTTTGCGATCTTTCATCTGGATCAGTAATTTTTCGAGGAGAATTTTGGGTAGATGTGTCCTCGTCGTGTCTACTTTCTTTTCCACGCGTATATTCAACATTACATTCTGCGGGTAAATTAACATGTTCAGTGATAGATGAGCTAATATCCACATTCACGGAAATGTCGTTTTTATCAGACATTGATAATAGCTCATTACCAATTAAACTGCACTCATCATTTAACAATGAATTGTTTAACGCAAAGATTTGTTGCTCCAACTGAGTAGAAGACAATTGCAGTAAGCTTCCATATTCAGCAGCAGGCGAAAGTTGAACTAAATCATTATAATCTAACGACTGATTTAAAAGTGCATTAAAATCGTGTATGCTGCGTCTGACATTTATCACTTTTTCGCGATTTTCGTTAGTACCAAAATTTTCTCCCACGATTAATGAAGTATTATTTTCAATTCTTGGCCCAGATTCGCCATTTACTATCATATCTAACATTTTTCGACCACGAGACATTTTCCTGAAATAAAAAACAACACACTGTATAAATGACTGCAAACTTAGCATGGAAAAGTTTTATAGTCACAAATGACAACATGTAATCTATACTAATATTATAAAGCTGAAGAGTTTGTTTGTTTGTTTGTTTGAACGCGCTAATCTCAAGAACTACTGGTTCGAATTAAAAAATTCTTTTTGTGTTGGATAGACCATTTATCGGGGAAGGCTTTAGGGTATGTAACATCACGCTGCGACGAATAGGAGCGAAGAAACATTAGAAAATGTAAAAAAAACGGGAGAAATTAGTCACTATTCCACGCGGACGGAGTCGCGCGCACAGCTAGTGTTACATACACGCACATACATACACACATACATATTTTCACACCTGCATTCCCAAAAGGGGTTGGCAGAGCCCGCGAAACGTTACACAGAAAATTCTATAACGCTTTGAAGCCACCTTTGTCCTTAGTCGCCTCTTACGACATCCATGGAAGAAATGGACAGGTGTAATTCTAAACCCGAAATATACCTAGTACATATATATTATTATAACAGGGCTGAGATAGCAGCGAGTTAAGTAGGTAGTTATACTGTTTAACATGTAGGTAGTTATATTATTGTAAACAAGTGAGCAGTTAATTTATTGTTTGTTTGAAAGTACATATACGTATTTGTAAGTTAAGTAGGCACCTTCAAAACCATACTTATTTAAGAAAAATAAACTAATGTTAGATTTACGTATATAAAAATACCTATATTACTTTAATATTTGAATATTATTGTTTCAACTCTCGGATAGCTAATTAAAATATGCGTTTCACTTACCCCTTTCATTTATATATTTCAATTTGCAATTCATAAAATTTTTCACCACTAACACTGCACAAGTAACTCCACGGTTAAATGACGATCTGAGAATGAGCGACTAATGATAGTTGCAGTTTTGACCTATGCGACACGCCGATCCTTTCGTTATACTAGGCTAAAACGCAGCAATAGTACTTACTGCGGTTCAGCCTAGTCGAGCGTTGTAGATATTAATCAAAACGTTTTGTGTAAAATGCAGTAATCGACCAAATACTGCATTTCTTTTTAGCACGAGTTAAATGCTGCATTTTAACCTAGTATTTCAAAAATATTATGATCAAATGCTGCATTTTTCCTTACTAAATATCTATGTTCGGTGCATTTAAAAATTATGAAAAAAATATACGTATATAGATATTGATTCACAGATCGCATTTTTTGAAAAAAGTCAAAATCTCATTTTTGTCGATTACTGCATTCTCCACTACGAGGGCAGTAGTATGCTATAAGTAGCCACGAAACGTGAAATAGACATGTTTTTGTCTGTGTAGCGTTTCGTGTGCTGTTTCCCCATTATGGGAATACAGGCGTGACTAGTCGCTCCGTGTGTGAACTTCAATGTGAATGTATGGGCGGTGACGCTCAAGCAACATACATATTCTCACGCCTGTATTCCCAAGAGGGGTAGGCAGGGCACGTGAATTCAAAAATCCAGTGCCACGTTTAGCAATTCCAGGGTAACCAGCTGGTTAAACGTGATATTGCAGTGACAGGTTGCTAGTCCATCACCCACAATACACTAACCCTTTCCCAGGGCAACTCTTTACTAATTTCAGTTTGTAACTAGTACTTTTTGAGTAACTCCGTGTGCGGAAGGCCTAACTGCTCATCTTCAAGCCAAAGAAGACAAAGTAAAAGTCAACGACCCTGCACTTGTTTACCAGTAAAAATAATCCTTTAGTACAAAGCATACAGGTGCAGATGTTAATAAATGTATGTACTACACTTTTCATACTTACCGGCGGCCGCTCTAGGGATGTCAATTATGTTTTTTTTTTTCCAAAAAACTATCGTGGTAGAGTCACTCGCACCTAGTTGTTTGATTTAAATATAAAATAGCAATTAAATCATTTTTTTATAATCACTGTTAACTACATACCTATTTATGTCTTTTATAACGAACTGTCAAGGCAATTAATTTAAGGTACTTTGTAGAATTTGACAGTTTAACTAGTGACTGGGAAGTGTGTTAGGGCAAGTCGGTCGAGGGCGCCCTCGAAGAACGTATATCGGCCAGATCAGCGATGTACTAAAGGGAGGCCAAATCAGGAGTACCCGAAATCGTCGAGCGTGTATGACGAGAGTGATGAAAGTTAATGAAGCGAAAGAAGTATGTCAGAATAGAAGCGAACGGCGCTCTGTTGTCTCTGCCTACCCCGCAGGGAATAAGGCGTGAATGTAGCTAGTGACTCTTGAAAAAGTTGCAGAATCATCATTTCTTGGCGCACATCTCAAGTCTGGTCCCAACTATTCCGAGATATCGTGTCTCTCGTATTATATTAACTTGCTAGAGCACACTTTGTATGGATTTTGGTATCTGTACGTCTCTGTTCTGTGCCTCAACCGTAAATAAAAGACAAGTGTTCATTTTTATTATGCGCTTAAAATAAACACTGATCTGTCAGTTAGTAGGTATAATGGTCGCGGGCACGACATCAGCTCGTAAAAGGGTTTTACTGTTCTGGTGAGAGGATTAAAAATAGAAGATTAATATACCTACATTTCAATTGAGTTTAGTATGAAGAGATTTTGTGGAAAGTTTCAACAAATGATTGATTTATGAATGAATGACAAGTTATACTATTCGGGAAACAACTTTACACGATCTTAGAGAGATTTTGCGCATCGCTTTTTCCAAGTAAAAGCGATTCACCGTTCAATAAATAATTATGATATTGTAATGTTGTTTGAAAGTGAGTCTAACTCTACAAAATGACGAATTAAAGCTTTACTTGTACCGTCTGTCGTTCGGCTCAAACCGACGTTCATCAGTCGTTATCCCGGCTTACATCGATACCTTTTGCATTCCCCTCACGCCCCAACAACCAAATAGGGTAGCCCTAGTTCCGTTATATTGAAATTTCTGCGTTCCACAACGCCCCAATAATATACAATATTGTGGGATTATTTCATTAATAAATTGCGGTCAGGGTGTAGTTTTGTCTTGGAACATTTTGTTTGTTACGGTGTGGAATTAAGTTATGCGTTTTGGGGTTACATTGTGTCTAACAAAATGGATATTACTACATCCTTGAATATATTATAGGACTAGCTTTTGCCCGCGGCTCCACTCGCGTTAAATTCGGGGTATCACAGAAGAGATAGAACACATACCAATTTTATAGCTTTCTACATTGAAAACTTCCACTCCTCACTTTAGGGAAATGGGGGGTTTGAAGAGACAAAATGTAGCCTATGTCACTCTCCATGCCCTAAACTATCTCTACCTAAAAAATCACGTCAATCCATCGCTCCGTTTAGCCGTGAAAGACGGACAAACAAACAAACACACTTTCACATCTATATATTGGTACGGATATTGGTACGGATTTTGAGTTCCGTGTGGTGTAGGATTTAGAATAAAACCTTTTCATTTCTTCTATGGTTATCTTAAAATGCGGCTAAGGGTATAGGCTAGCAACCTGTTAATATCAAATATCTTTCACCTACCTCCAAAAATCTACATCGTTTTTAATTTGACAGGAATTGAAACATTTGCTATCACGTAAAATCATCGCAACCAATGTTAATACCCATATTTCAAATTTGACATTTAAACCTAAAAATTTGCAAAATTTGTAACATAAAACGGTCATGAATTCACGATTTTAATAGTTTTTACATAATGAACGTACGTCCAATACACGACACAGCATTGAACAAACTGTCGTTTACATTTTTATATGCTCTTTGTTTCCCGAACGTGATTGAACCGTCGCGTAAAAGGAAACGAAATTATCAGCAACTGTTGTTAAATGCTTTATGCATTTTAAAACGAAAATTAAATGGTTTGTTTCATTTGCATTCAGTAACTAAAGGCAAAAGCAACTATTATAGGATTGTTACGTTGTCGATTCGCGTATGCCGTATGTCGGATTAAGAATGTAATTCCTCTTCATTTCTTCCGTGAATGTCGTAAGAGGCGACTAAGGAAATAGGTTTAGTCACAATTTAGGCGACAAGCTAGCAACTGTTCACCATTGTATCTTTTAACTTCCCAAATAATGTATGCTACTTAGAAGTGACCAATTAATTGTAAATACTTAATACTTGTAGCATTTTATGTGTTCTGCCTATTCCATTCGGGAAACAGGCGTTATAAATGTATGTATGTATTTTCGTAGCTGTCTTTTTTACATACTTAATTACCGTCACGCCTGTATTCCCAAATGGGATAGGCAGAGCACACAAAACGCTGCATGGACAAAACTATAACTATGTCACGTATCGCGGCCAGTTCTAGCATTTTTTAAAAGATTTTTAGTTGATAGGTATTACAGTGACAGGTTGCTAGCCTGTCGCCTAAAATATACCTTAACCTTTTTTTGCGGTTGCCTTTTCCACGAAAGAAATGCAGAGGCGTTATCTATACTAATATAATAAAGCTGAAGAGTTTGTTTGTTTGTTTGTTTGTTTGAACGCGCTAATCTCAGGAACTACTGGTGCGAATTGAAAAATTCTTTTTGTGTTGAATAGACCATTTATCGAGGAAGGCTTTAGGCTATATAACATCACGCTGCAACTAATAGGAGCGAAGAAACATTGAAAAATGCGGTAAAAAGGGGAAAATTAGTCACTATTCCACGCGGACGGAGTCGCGGAGTACTAAATACGGCACAATTTTCGCGAATACATTAAAAATTATGTTTGATTTACGTTAGAACGTAATATTCCCTCTTCGCGTGTCGTCTCGGTTAATAACTCATTTCCTCACTAATATTAAATAATAACTACTTAATTTATCAGCGCAGATGAAAAAGAGTTAGCATCACTCGAGTTCAAGGTTCCATTAATTATGTTTGTTAAACAATTAGTGGCAAACACGTTTGCTCTTGACATTGAATATCAAACAGGCTAGACGCTTATAAATTGGCAAAGCGAAAATGCAAATCCTAGTTCGATTTCTAAGCAAGATGAAACTATTAGGGTCAATTCCCACCAAAAGAGCAGCGCAGCGCGGCGTAGCGCAGCGACCCGCTCCGTGGAATGAGAATTTCAACTTTATTTTCATTACAATAAGACTTATTATCGCATGAGAAAATCTAACGATGCGGGCGCATGCCCGCGTATCCATGGTAATAACAACGCATTCCATAAACGAAGCCGTGCGACTGCGCGAGCCTTCGCAGGAATGTCCGAGGATGCTCGAGCAGTCGCGACGGCCGCTGTCAATACATATGTCAATATGTCAATAATTATGTAAATAATAGCGACAAATAGTAGCGACTTCCTACGCATTTCAGCGGCTTCTCGAACAGTCGCAGGAATCGTCGCGCATTCTCCACGGAGCGGGTCGATGCGCTACGCCGCGCTGCGCTGCTCTTTTGGTGGGAATTGACCCTTAATGGCAGAGACTATCAGAATTAGACTCTCTCGGGTCTTTATAATATGTTTTTATGGCAATATTTTATATATTCTGCACAATTTTCAAAGACAGCTGCGGATAATATTGTGCAGAATTGCGAATAGGAAGAAACAATAATGGCCAAAAGTGTCGAATTATCCTTTTAGGTTTAAGAGCAAGTGAAAGAAGAAAGTATAATAGTGACCGGTTGCTACTTTGTCGGCTAAATCACGCCTAGATGTACCTATTTTTAAGAAAAATAGGTTTAGGTATGCTTTAGGCGACAGGCTGGCAACCTGTCACTATTATGCCTGTTCCACCTGTTATCAAATCTAAAATTATGGTAGAAGTGGCTGGGAAGCGTGGAATAGTCAAGATCATGGTTTTGTCTATGTCACGTCTCGTATGCTCTGCCTAAGCCATTTGGGAACTTAGGCGTGATTGTATGTATGTAATGTAGGTATGTATTTTTAATCTGACACCAAACATTAGAATTCTTCCGTGAAAGTTGTAAAAAAACAAAGCTATGGTTTATTACAGAAGATAGGCTAGCAAACTGTAGCTACTGTAGTTACTTCTTATCTTATTTGAAACCGGAATTTACATCCACGGACTTTGCTACCTCTTATAAGCATACAAGCATGATAGTTAAAATGTCATTATCATCCATATATCTCGTCTACTGCTAGACGGAAAGCCTTTTCCACGCTATGGTCACTGAGCACGATATTTAGCCACTCATTGAGTTCTTGTCAGCCTTGGGAGAATCACTCCACCGAATCTGAGGACGTCCTATGTTACATTTATCAGGCCTTTCTCGTTCAGTGCTGGATATAGGGCTCTCCGGTACGCACCTGCGCACAATCCCCGGCCAATCTCATCTAGCACTTCCCAAACTTGCGAAGATCATCACTCCACTAAGTCTGAGAACATCCTATGCTACGTTTACCAGCCCATCCTCGTTCAGCGCAGGACATAGGACTCTCCCAAACGCCACTGATCACAATTCTTGGCCAATCTCATCTAGCACTTCCCAAACTTGCGAAGATCATCACTCCACTAAGTCTGAGGATATCCTACGCTACGTTTATCAGGCCATGCTTGTTCAGCGCTGGACATAGGGCTCACCGGTACGCAACTGAGCATAATCCTCGGCCAACCTCATCTAGCACTTCCCAAACTTGCGAAGATCATCACTCCACTAAGTCTGAGGATATCCTACGCTACGTTTTTCAGCCCATACTCGTTTATCAGCTCATGCTTGTTCAGCGCTGGACATAGGGCTCTCCTGTAAGCTACTGATCACAATCCTTGGTCTCTCGTCCAGTTCTAGCCAGCCTTGTGAACATCATTACTCCACTAAGTCTGAGGATATCCTACGCTACATTTATCAGCCCTTGCTCGTTCAGTGCTTGACCTAGGGCTCTCCTGTAAGCTATTGATCACAATCCTCGGCCACTCATCCAGTTCTTAGCAGCCATGCTTCATCACTCCACCGAGTCAAAGGACATCCTGTGCTACGTTTGCTGACATTTTCCACTGAAGACCTCGTCTACTCCATCGATAATAGTTCTTTGGGTTATTTGGCGTGTCCATTGCCATGGGCTGATGACAAATTAAAATGTATGCAAGTAGTTAAAAAGTAGTTTTCTAGAGCTGCTCTAGAAAACTACTTTTTAAATACTTACTAACTTACTAAATACTGCTGCAGAGGACGGTAACCTTTGGAAATGTGCCGCGAGTACTAGAATGGGCCAAAATAATAATAGTGATTTTGGAATATTTGCAGACCGTAAAGAGGTAATCATCGAGCCGCAAGCGGCCAGCGGGCCTTGGGTTGCCGATCCCTGTGTTCTAGAGTAAAAAAACTAGGAAAAAGTCAAGAATGCGTTTGTAAAATTACTAACTACTACAATTGTTTCATTCTAAATTTAGACTAATTGTACTGCCGCCAAACTTCAAAGATAAGCGGCATTGTATGAGTTTAATCTCCCAAATCCGTTTGTATTTGTTTTCAGTAAAGATAAGCCTGATGGACAAATGTTTTAATGAATATTTGACTGTTATGCTAAAGGGTTTAGGTTAATTTTTGTAGTTTAAAAAGTTTGCAATACATACAATACATACATGGCAGAGCATACGAAACACTACACAGTAAAAACTATGGCTAAATATTTCACTCTTTGTAGCCACTTTAGGTATAATTTTAGGTTGAGACTTTGATGAAAGAGGTATAATAGTCACGGGTTGCTAGCCTGTCAAAGTATACCTAAACCTATTTCCTTAGTCACCTCTTACGACATCCTAGGAAGATATATGGTGAGGTGTTATTCTATGCCCGACACCACACAAAATGTAGAGTCATCAAAATTGGAAAAAACAAACAAAAAACTGTCTATTCCGACAGTTAGATCATTAGAAATAACGCAGACGTGTTTTGCTTGTGTTTGACTGACAAAAAACATGAGGATACAAGGATTACTTGTTTGGAGTGACGTCACCATATTTTAATTTTTACATAGGCAAGCCGTTACAACTTTTCTAGTCTCCCATAATTTTTCATAAACTAACTGGCAAGGTAGAATAAAACATTGTCAATAAATTTTATATCTTGCTGTACCGACTAATTCGCTTTTGGTTTCGAATTAAAAGAACACCTCTACATTTCTTTTGTGGGTGTGTCTTTTTATACTAAATCGTCAATTTTGCTCCAATTTTTTGCAGAAACTTAGCAAAAATACCACAGACATACAGCCAAAAAAATGACTTCTTTGCTTACATCCAAATATCAGGACTGTACTTCCGAATAAAATAGGGAGAGCTCACAAAACGACACATTGAGAAAACCGTCACTATTTCACGTTTCTTGGCCACTTTTTGCTTAATAATTACATTTGGTAACGACAAGTTGCTTGCCCGTCGCCTAAAATTAACATAAACCAATTTTCTTTAGTCGCCTCTTACAAAATCCACGGAAGAAATTTAAAGGTATTATTCTAAACCCGATAGCCACTACACACATACTTGTATACTTTTTTGTTGGTTTCGATAAATAAATTTCGCTCGAACACTAAATAAAAATCCTGTTCTTTCGTTTCATAAAAATGATTTCTGTATTCCCTTCTCCTTATCCGGAGGTTTATTGTATGCATAATTATCATAGGACTTACAAAATAGGTCAGTTCCATGAAAATAATCCTCGGGGATAAGAACAAATGTAATACTCGTAATCTCTAGATTACGGGACAATATTAAATGGAACCTGTGCGGTATCGGGATAGAATAACATCTCAATTTTCTTCTATGGATGTCGTAAGAGACGACTAAGGAAATAGGTTTAGGTATGGTTTAGGCGACAGGCTAGCAACCTGTCACTATTATACCTCTTCTATCTGTTTTCAAACATAATGCTAGAAGTGTCTACGTAGCGTGAAGTAGTCATAATCATGGTTTTATCTATGTCACGTTTCGTGTGCTCTGCGTGCTCCATTTGGGAGCATAGGCGTGATTGTATGTATGTTATTTTATTGAATAGTAGAGACTCGCCAAGGAGTTACATGGTTATATTTTCTTTTTTAGTGGTAAATTAAATTTTCCGTGTAGTGTCGAGTTAGAATAACACCTCTCCATTTCTTCCTTGAACGTCAAGAAATCAAATAGGTTTTGGTACGCTTTAAGCGACAGGTAGATAACCTATCACTATTGTTTTTAATGTTTTGTCTACGTGATGTTTTTTGTGCTCTGCCTACCCCATTTGAGAAATAGACGTTATTGTATTTATGGTAAATAAGAATGTAATGAAATAAAACTGATACATTCAAGTCTTTGAATCTAGATTAGCTCGGCATGTTTCAGGCCAATTTGTGACCCTCCATAGGAGGTTTGTAGATAATCTAGGTAGTGTAAGCCGATGCCAGTTATGTCAAGCAGTCGCGCGGAAAAAGCGGCAGTTAGTGTTGCTCCCGATAATGAGTCACAAATCGGCCCGAAATATGTTGAGCTAATCTCGATACAAATACGTGAGACATTTTATTTCGGTATGAGTCGCACGGCAGTTATAAGATTAAATTATAATGTAAGTCTACGATAATCCTTCAGGGAAAGATTATGTAGGTATTGACGGAAACCGCATCAAAACCCGTTAGGTAGCTTATGTGATTACAGCGCATAGACAGAAGATTTTCATGTGTACTATAATATGAGATTAGGAGAACATGTGGATAAAGATAAGTAAGTCGATGAGTATAGCCCTCGAAATCAAACTTAGCCGTTTTCATCGTGCGGTGTTGGGCTTAAAATACCACTAGAAAAATATTTCCAAGTTATACGCCGATAATTATTTATTTATATTATTTCGAGGTGTAAATTGATGCATAGATCAAAATCAGGCAGAAGTCTCCAAAATGAACGTACAAACTAAACCTTATTTAGTTCGTGGAGTTAAAATCTCGCCTTTCAATTTTTTTCCGAATAAGGATAGAATATTATTTTGTGAAAATCCCGCATGATACTTTGTTGAATTTTAATCATACACAAATGTAGAACTATATTAGTATAATTTAGAAGTTAGTTCTCCTTACAACTGTGTCGTTTTGTGATCTTTGGGTACCATTAGTAAGATTATGTCGACAAATAGGTACCTACAGTAAATACTTACTGACTGCAACGAAATACTATTTGAGTGGTTAACTTGTCAAGAAAGTATAATTTTCTCTAAGTAGGTAAATACTTGACATGTCTGAAGCTACACAAAGACACTTAAACTATTTTTGGCACTATGAAGAATATTTAATTGTACACGCCCATACGTACATACAGAACTGAACAGAGATACTGTCACGCCTCTTTCCCACAGAGAATGTCTACTTGCTACGATCCCGACATACCTCAATAATCTCTATAATCAAAAGTGATTTATCTACATTCATTAATCTCTTCATACATACATACACCCTTGTATTCTCAAATCAGATAGGCAGAGCACACGAAATGCTACATAGGCAAAACCGTGACTGTTTCACGTTACATTTTTTTTAATCAGTAACGTGACACAGTGAATAAGTAATTAAATCTGCTAATTGACTTTGCAATGCAGGTTATTTTACGGCGTTGTTTTTTTTGTCTGTATGGTTGATGGTTAGTAAAACAATTCAAGATTCATGCAATTGTACTTTTTACAATGAATTCAAAATTCTGTTTAATTTCAACGCCATTTTTTCTTGAAATGAAAGTAGAGACTGAACTGCTGCTGAACTCATGACGATCCAGAATTAAAAACTCGTGTACTTTTTTTTATTATGCGATTTATAGTTTCTTTTTCATAGTGAAATTTAGTTAATCGAAAGCCAAGACGAGACAAACCGACACTGATACAGTCAAAACCCATTCTCATTTTTAAATCATTAAAGTTGCTGCGACCTACTTAACCCGGTCATTACGTAGGAATTAACGGCAAAGAAATGCAAATGAACCGAGAAAGCTGAATTTTTGATATGACGTAGAGAATGCCCATAAAAGCTTAACTTGAAATTGTCGACCAAGATTTCCTATGTGGGTTTTCCGCCATCTTGAAAAAAGGTTAAGATTGGTTTTTTGACAATAACTCGGCTATCCGACGAGATACGATAATTCTGTCAAGGAGTTTTTTGTGGCTCTTTTTATGCTCTATAATTTATGCATTAATACATTTTGCGTAACATGTATCGTTATGGAGATATCGGCCAAAAACCATTTTCATCTTTTTCGATCGATATCTCAATAACAATGCATGTAAAGCAAAAATGTTTTACGCATAAGTTATAGAGCATAACAAGAGCTAAAAAAAACTTCTTGACAGAATTATTGTATCTCGTCGGATAGCCGAGTTATTGTCAAAAAACCAATCTTAACCTTTTTTTCAAGATGGTGGAAAGCCCACATAGGAAATCTTGGTCGACAATTTCAAGTTAAGCTGTTATGGGCATTCTCTACGTCATATCAAAAATTCAGCTTTCTCGGTTCATTTGCATTTCAAAATGTGTATAATTCCTGTACTAACTTATTTATTAAACAAAAAGAATTCATTCGGTTTTTTTTTCAGCAAAACACCCAACATTTCGAATCAAGAACACCCACAATTTGTGGGTAAAATTAAATTACCTCATTCGGAGCGGGGAGGTAAAAAAACCTTTTACCTAACGCCTGAATTTTCATAGGCGAAAGTGAAAATAAATTAAGTTACTTATCTGGCTACATTAATTGTGTTACCAAATTTTACAGCGATTTACGCTACGAGCGAATCTCAAAAGCGTTACGTAACATTTTCTTTCATTAATTTGGAACAGCTAATTTAAATTTAAATCGTACCAATGCAGACGTACCTTGAAAAGTTCCTCCGAAGAAAAAGAAACACAAAATCTCCACGAAAAAAAAATACACACACCCACAGCACTCAACACTTCGTTTTCACAGTCGCACAAAATACACGTTCAAATCTGTCCACTACAGAAATAGTGCGAACAACGACAATGTGACGAATTTTTTACGCTCAGATATAATACGGGAGCGACGGACGTGCGCTCCACCCGACGAGCTAAGGGCAACTGGCTGGGCCGAGGCGAAAAAGGCGGGAAACCCGGTTAAGAAAACGCGCGAAATTGCTTGTAACGCTGTAATTTTTTTAATTGCCAGTTTGAAGTGGCAAGGGTAATGATCTACTTGAGCGCTTATTGTTTCGTTTTTGATCGCGCGGTTGACATTTATATGTGGCCAATCATGATGCAGAACGTAGTTAATTACTAACCGACCTAGGTGAAAAAAAATTTGGCACTTTTTTTATACTTTTCGGTTGGCTTGTATTTATGTCGATAGGTAAAAATAGTTTTTTCGCATTTGAAGGAAATTGATTTACCTACTTAAAATTAAATGCTTCATTATTATTTTTATTTTTTGCTTTACTATTAAATACAGTTACCATTAAACTTGGGTGTGTTGGGAGGCAAAGCTGAAGACATACTGATGTCGTATGGTTAAACCGGGGGCGTTTTAGAAAAAGGTCAGGTCGAGAGTACCCGGAACCGACCGGGACGTATGTAGAGATTGATGAATGTGGATGAAGCGGAAGAAGCACGTTAGGATTGCAGCTAGTGGAACAAAGTAGTCTCTTCCTAGCCCTGTAGGTGTATACCGGTATATGTATGCACAAAACAGACAATTATTATGCATGCATAATACATCTACTCAAGTCTAGGGCCTAGAATAACACCTCTCCATTTCATCCGTGGATGTCGTAAGAGGAGATTTAGAAAATGGGTTTAGGTTGCTTTAGACGACAGGCTAGCAATTTGTTACTATTCTAGGTACCTCATTCATCTGTTTTCAAACCTAAATTGTATGCTAGAGATGGCTACGAAGAGTGAAATAGTCGCGGTTTTGTCTATGTCACGTTTCGTGGGTTCTGCCTACCCCCTTTAGGAATATGGGCATGATTTTATGTATTGTATGCTTTATGCATACAAGTGTAACCCGTAATTTTAACTTTAAACAAAATTTTACATCATCGATATCCTTCCCCCAGACGGTAGAGGCCGTTACTAAAGAAATAGCTCTTTTTCCTCCAAAACAGTTGTATCGTGGCAAAGCGCAGTAACTCATGAATTGCCCGATCTGACATTTAGGAAGTGATGAAGGTTAATTATGATGGAAATGTCAGGTTTGAAGGCAAGGCGCCATTTAAGCTGTAGGCTTTCCGACGCCCGTTGCATTTTTTTAGGGTTCCGTGCTTCTGAAAATGGAACTCGTATAGTATTACATACATACATACATACATATTCTCACGCCTGTATTCCCATGAGGGGTAGGCAGAGCACATGGATTCGAAAATCCAGCGCCACGTCTAGCAAATTCAGGGTAACCAGATGGTAAAACGTGATATTGCGGTGACAGGTTGCTAGCCCATCGCCCACAATACACTAACCCTTTCCCAAAGTCGACTCTTACGACACCCACGGGAAGAAAGGGGGAGGTGTTATTCTAACCCGGCTCCACACGGGGTGTATAGTATTACATCTACATCATTGTCCGTGTGTCTGTCTACTGATTACAACTTCCATAATTTTCATACACATTGTTCTAGCTCTATTCCTCGTGGGGTTGGCAGAGGCAAGTGTGCTCTAGTCGAGTTTCGGGAATACTTGATTTCGCACGAAAATTTGGATTGATACTTGCATAGAAAAAAAAGCCGCCAAACTGCGAATTGGACTCTCGCACGAAGAGTTCCGTGCCAAAAACTGCACAAAATCACGTCTTCTGTGTGGAATCTCCCCTTAATTATTATTATTATTTTATTTTTAGTAAGTACCTTTTGTTGTAGTGACAACACAAATACATAATCTGTGAACAACTACCTAGCTTTCACGGTTCTTGAGATACAGCTCGCAGAATGGTTAGGGGCCATCCATAAAGTACGTCACACGAATTTCATGATTTTTTTAGCCCTCCCCCCGTCCTTGTCACAGGTGGTCACATTTCTGAGACCCCCCCTCCCTAGTGTGACGTCACATGTTTTGCAATTTCACATCGAAAAATTATTAAATTAAAACAGCAGTTCCAAGTTTAGTTTTCTTTCCATTTAAATTAAGTATTTTTTATGAAATCAACATTAACACTCAATTGTCGAATGAAATAGAAACAATAAATTCACGCGAAGCACGGCCCTTTGACGAATGCCGCCAAACGCACCTGTGCGTTTGGCGGCATTCGTCAAAGGGCTCGTAGGCGATCGGCGCGTGTCACTAGGCAGGTATGAACTCGTCAACAAAACAATTTAAACCGTATTGCCCTAAAGATAGAGTTGGAAATATTTTTTAGTTTATCCTTATCCTTACTCCTTACTTGTTTGTTTGTTCCGCTTTCACGCCGTAACTACTGAACCGATTGCATTGAAATTTTGCAGACGTAAAGATAGAAGTCCGGATTAAATAATAGGGTACTTTTTATCCCGGAAAAAAATGTTGTTCCCGAGGGAATGTTCGCTTTATACCGCAATATAACCGAATTTCACGCGGGCGAAGCCGCGGGCGGAAAGCTAGTAAATATATTTCAAATTACGCGATTACTACCTCTAAACATATTAGATTTTAAAATGTGATGTCACGAAACTAAGTACCCCTCCCACCCCTTGTCACACCATGTCACACTTTGTCGACCCCCCCCTCCCCCCTTTACGTGTGACGTACTTTATGGATGACCCCTTACCACTAAAAACGGCCAAAATATCACGTTTTGCTGGGAGCCTCCCTTAATAATTATTTTTGTTTCGATTTTCGCATTTGTTGTTGTAGCGGCAACAGAAATACATCAACTCTGAAAATTTCAACTGCCTAACTCTTACGGTTCTTGAGATACAGCCTGGTAACAGACGGACAGCGAAGTCTTAGTAATAGGGTCCAGTTTTAACTCCTTGGTTACGGAACCTTAAAAAAGGAATTGTTTCTTCGAAAGAAACAACTACCGCGAGTAATCCCAAAGTAATTAAGCTCTGCTTCTCCAGATAGCGAAGTACTAAGTCTTTGTAATTAGTAACTTAATCTAGTTTTAGTTTTTAATTAATCTTCTAGATTCTAGAATCCTTTTATCGCTGTCCACACTCCACAATGAGTTGACCCCTGATTAATATGAGCGACCGTTTGCGTGAGAGGTCAATTAAAATTGAACACGTGTATTCTTAGAACTAGAGAAATTTTGAAAAAGTTTTTATTGTACTTTTTTTTAATTTTAAAGATTGCATGGATCTCCTTGGAATCAACAACACAGTCGATGTTATTAAAGAAAAATGTTACTTAATTCGGTTAAGTTACTTCTTTTAACGTTAATATGTAAAGGTATTTTCGGCGTTTAAATCATATTAGAATGTCGAAATCCCAACTGTGCATTTTACTGATATAAAAAAATTGTATCCACTCGCTCACGCGATTATTACATGACTGCACGCGAAGATTATTCGATACTTCGGTTGTTATTGCTTACTTGCAATTTCTCATAAATATAGGTAGCTGCCGAGAATATTGTGCAGACAGAATCGCGAATAGGAAGACACAATAATAACATAAGTATGAAATCAGTAAGCGATGTCAGCGTTGTCATTTTGTAAAGTCTTATCGTCGTGGACGGGGTGTCTTTAGCTGTCAAAATGTACTAGATAATGATGAAAGAAGAAGCTAGATAAAATATGTAAGCTTACCAACCAAAAAATCGATACTTTTTTTGCTGACTGTACTTTTTGCCAATTACACTTCATTGTCATCTACTTTAGATTATGTACACCAGGTTTCAAGTCAATGAAGTCAATCAGACCAAACGTTGAAGAGTTCCCTTCATCGGAGACATTCCCGGCTAGGCCACCAGAACTCCATTACCGGAATATTCTATTGTCATCCAAGTTACGAAAGTATACCAAGTATCAGCTCAATCGGTCTATCGGAAGTGGTTCAAATCTTCCTTGCAAGATTTAATTTTGTGAACATTCAAACGTACATAAGTACATACATACAACGGTGAAGTTGAAAACTTGTAAAAATCGACGAGTTTAGTTACGATAGAGAATACTGCTGAGTGGCATTTGCCCAAAGCTTCATTGTCACAGCACAAAGAAGCAGAGGGTTCACTCGGTCAGCTAATGGGCTAGAAACAATCGCCTGCTGCAAATGGCTGCCAAACCTGTAATCAGGCGACAATAGCGCAGGAGCTGCACGCGAAATATTGCATAGTTTGTATGCAGTTAAGGTTAGTATTGTACCTCATTAGCCTAACGCCACCTATCGTCTAGTGGCAGAACTTCTAACAAACGTCATCAAAAATACAAGTACTAACTCTTTCTCTGCGGGTTTCGGTTCCCAGACACAACATCTGCTTGTTGAAAGATCTCTCTATTAGAGTATTTCTCCACCACTTAAAACCTAAAAAAAGCTAAAAGTGGCTACTAAACGTGAAATACATATATACATGCATATTCTCACGCCTGTATTCCCAAGAGGGGTAGGCAGAGCACGTGAAATAGTCATGGTAAATCCATCCACGGTAAAAATAAATAGGTGAAATCTAAAACTCGATACCACGTGGGGTATCAATAATTTTATACATACATACATAATTATTCTCACCCCTGTATTCCCATGAGGGGTAGGCAGAGCACATGAATTCAAAAAAAATATTATTGCTTAATACACTATCTCACTCCCGCTCTGTCACTTCAGGCTGTTAATTCCCAATAAACTTGGCCAAATCTGGAACAATCGGGATAGGGACAAAGCTGCTGCATTCTGTCAATCTATGGCGTGTTCCGTTTTTGTACCATTACTATGTGAAAGTATAATTCCCTGTAGTTAGGGTTTAGAATAACCCCTGTATATTTTAGGCGACAGGCTAGCAACCCGACATGTTTTCTTAGTCATCTCTTACCTTTGGCCACCCAGAACCCAGTTAGGTGGGTTATGGTAATGATTCGTGCCCATCGGTGCATTCAACAAACATGTCCATACCTACATAGCGCAAAATAGGTAGCGGAAAAAAGCCGTGGTAGCCCAGCGGTTCGAACTGTGGCCTCTCAAGCAGAGGGTCGTGGGTTCAAACCGCGGGCTCGCACCTCTGAATTTTTCGGAATTTAAGTGCGATATCGAATTTCGTCGCTGTTCCTGCAGAAATCGCTATGTGCATTTTTTCGATTTTTGGTTTTTTATGCCATTTTGAACCTTAGGTCTATATACGTATGCTCTAAAAACGGCGTGAAGCTATCTTTATTATTTCTGCATGTGAAAAAATAACCATGTGAAGTTTCTATGTCAAAATGTTCCCTTAAAAACTCCTTAAAAATAACTAAGTGTCACTAATCACATAGCGGGACCGTTTCACATTCGTATCACGCGAAAATTTGGTTCGATATGTGTCTTTCGGAGCACACATAGCGAATTAATTCGATCGTTCGTTCGCGTTCGACATGTGTTTTTCGGCACATAGCGATATTTTAGTACGAGAGGGCTTAAATATTTATCGCTATGTAACAAATTTCTGTTTTTCTATGCGTATAAAATTCAGTTTTCACTATATCTTTTTAAAACTATTATCATTTCATGTACAAAATCACAAGGCAGTAGCACAAAAAAAATTACTAAGTTTCCATACATGGTTAATGAGGAAATCAGTTTTTTGTGTCTCCTGAAAAGTTGGTTAAAAACACATAGCGATTTCTGCAGGAACAGCGACGATTTGATATATTTATCACAAGCTTTTCGGTGAAGGAAAACATCGTGAGGAAACCTACACACAGCGACAATGTAATTCAACGCTGTGTGTGAAGTTCCCAATTCGCACTGGGCCCGCGTGGGAACTATAGCCCAAGCCTTCTCTCATACTGAGAGGAGGCCTGTGCACTGCAGTGGGACGTAGGTATATACTATATACTATATAGGCTGATGATGATGATAGTTTTGTCTGTCGCGTTTCGTGTGCTCTGCCTACCCCTTTTCGGAACATAGGCGTGAGTGTACGTATGAAGGTAATCTTAAAATTTAATTGTTGACAGCTACTCGCCAAGAGATGGCGCCACGATCTTCGCATCCGCCCTTAAATCCAAATACATGTTATAATGAGAGCTAGTCTTCCGCGAAATTGGATACGACTCCATTGTGGAGGTAATAGAGGTTCGGAGAGGCTTCAGGAGGCTCTATTCGGAAGTATTATGCGGTCACACCACATGAAACTTTACGTGGTTCTATGGTTTGGTGCAAGTTACAAACTTTTACACTTTTTTTTTCAATAAAGTATACATTAAACATAAAAGTACACTATCATAGTGAAATAAAAAGAATTTACTTGTATCTCTTAATCGAGAATAGCTCGACATGTTTCGGGATAATTCGTAGCCATCATCGGGAGCGGGAGCAACTCGACGCAGCAGCAACAGTTAGATATCGCTCTTTATTCGACACTACACCCATTTTTTGCCATCACAAAACACTATTATACATTTTATTGTATTATTGTTAACCATCTGGTTACCCTGAAATTGCTAAACGTGGCACTGGATTTTTGAATTCTTGTGCTCTGTCTACCCCTCTTAGGAATACAGACGTGAGAAGATGTATGTATTGTAAACCACATCGACCTAATCTCGATTTAAACACGTGATTATCAAACTGACACATTATAAAGCCTTAAAAATTATACATTATATTATGGCCACCTGCCACGTTCCAGCATATTGTTTAGGTTTTTAATTGGCTCGTAGATATAATAATGGCTGATTGCTAGCCTTATGCATAAAATATACCTTAACATTCATTTTAGTCTTCTCGTAAGACCACGAAAGAAATGGAAAAGAAGTTATTCTAAACCCGACACCGCACATTATACAGTTTCGGTGCTTTGGTATAAAAATATATTCACACTTAACATAAAATGCTAGTTTTATTTTTAGAATCCAGTGGGCAGTAATCAAGTTATTCCCAGATTAATCTACACACCTAATTAGACTTCAAAGGCATGACATTTATAATTAGACTTGCCTAAGTTTCAATGACAGCACCTACCAATTCAACGAAAATACTCGTAGCTGCGCTCTTCATCGATTATTCATGACCGTATTACAATATTTATTCATAACGCCCGACTAAAAGTAATTTTCATAGTTAAAGGTCGTGTCGCTCAAAATGTTATAACGAACAGATAATTACCATTTAGTTAACCAGTACAAATATAACTATCTTTTCAGCGTGTCGTATTTTGTCGAGTTTTGAATAATACCTCTCCATTTCTTCCGTGGATTCTTTAAGCGGCTAGTTAATAGGTTTAGGTATATTTTAGGCGTAAGGCTAGCAACCTGTCACTATTATACTTCCTCTTCCATCTGTTTTCAAACCAAAATTAAGCTAGAAGTGGCTGCGAAGCATGAACCAGTCATAATCATGGTTTTGTCTATGTCACGTTCTCACGTTTCGTATGCTCTGCCTACCATTTTTGAGAACATAGACGTGAGTGTATGTACGAGTATGTATGTATGTATGAGTACGGAATTGGTACAGGCTTAACGGAAGAAAGTGTCGTAGCAACACGGTGTCAACTCTCCGTAGAGTATCCAACTAAACCTCCTCGCTGCTTCTCATGCCCTGGTACCAGCGATCACATCGCTGTACACAATTCCAAAACTTCTCAGATGTTAAAGCGCCATAGTTGGCAAGAGCTTTTGAGCGTTCATTAAACTTTGAAGCTTTCGGTGTTTGTGATATAAGCTTCCTCCATGTTTGTGAAGAAATTGAACTTAGCGCCATCTAGTAGACGATTTAGGAGTCGTTCCGCTAAGTGGTGGAAGGTAAAAGGGAGATAAATTAAGGGGAGGAGAGTGCTTGCGTTATACTAAGTAGCTTTTATGCTTTTAGTTGTAAAAAACATCTAGGTAAGCCGGTGTTTAGGAAAACCTGAGTTGGCAAGCAGATGCTACAAGATAGAAGAGCCAAGAGTGTAGAATAAATTTAAAAAAACGGCCAAGTGCGAGTTGGATTCGCGCTCGAAAGGTTCCGTACCAAAAACAGCAAAAAAAAATGTACGTATTTCTTATTTTAATTCAGTTATTTACTTTAAAAGAACATTTACAAGTTTCCGTGAATAATGCAAGTGTCTACCTTTACCGTTATT
This sequence comes from Adoxophyes honmai, assembly GCA_005406045.1. Classification (NCBI taxonomy): domain Eukaryota; kingdom Metazoa; phylum Arthropoda; class Insecta; order Lepidoptera; family Tortricidae; genus Adoxophyes; species Adoxophyes honmai. The sequence goes on from BHDV01018388.1 coordinate 60,601, forward strand.
TATGGGACGGTGAGGAAACCTACACACAGCGACGAAGTAATTCGACGTTGTTTGTGAAGTTCCCAATCCGCACTAGGCCCGCGTGGGAACTATAGCCCAAGCCCCCTCATACTGAGAGGAGGCCTGTGCCCTGCAGTGGGACGTATATAGGCTGATGATGATGGGACGATATAAAAAAAATGCAGTTTTTGGTACGGAACCTTTTGACCGCGAGTCCGACTCGCACTTGGCCTGTTTACTACGTGTTCTAAAAACACAACCTGTCTCCACCAGAATATCGATGCTAGTGTTCCCAAATTGCGATTTTCCCAGACGTCCATCATTGGAGCGTTAGGGCGGTCTCGACGAGGATCTAATGGCCACCCTATTAGTTAAACCGGCTAAGGTCGGATTTATGAGAGAGGTGCTGTTTTGAGAGTAGTTTGGTGAAGGTTAGATAGATGTGACTTTAATTAGGACTAAAGAACAACCAATCGAGGATAAATTTTTGCCTGGGATTAAGGTAAACGTCCCTGTGCTCGACGCTGACCCAATACTTGGCACTTGCAACCTTATTTCATAGTAAGACAGGTGACAGATGGGTGTCGTCTATTTGGGCGTTGAGGCGTCGAGCATTGGTAGTTTGACCTTACATGCATACGTCACGCCTGTTTTCCTTTAATCTTTAAATATCCATACATACATACATCAAACATGTATTCCCAAATGAGGTAGGCAGAGTACACAAAACCTAAAACAAAAATAATTACTATTTCAAGATTCATAGTCATTTGTGACATATTTTGTAAGTTTAAATTTAAAAAGCATTTGACAGATTTCTAGCCTGTCGCCTTACAATACCTTAACCTGCTGCTTAAGAAGCCTTTTATGACGTCCACTGAAAAATTGGAGATATCACGATGGTTAACATACAGATCATTGTTGTTTATCTGAATGCGGTAAGTAGAACACTCTCAACGCTACATAGACAAGACTATTTCACAATTCGTAGCCAGTTCTAGCATGATTTTCAGGTGCTAAGTTATGCTGCCTGTCACCGAAAACATACCTTTATATCTATTTATTTTCTTACATTTCACGACATCCACGAAAGCAATGGAAACATACTCTAAACTAAAAGTCACATTTACTTCTACGAACAGAAAGAAAACAATCATTATTTTTCTAAATCCGGGAAAGAGAAATGTCACAAAACCTAATAGGAGATAATTAGCGAAACAGGAAAAAGTCCAACAGGATCGATCACAAACAAGCCCTATTATGATAATAACACGCGCCAATTACGGAGTAGGGCGTCTCGATATGCTATCGATGTCGTTTGAGTGACGTGTGATTACCCTGCGGAGTACACGGTTGAAAAGAATGACAAGCATTTTATACGGAAAAAGTTTTATACGAATGGACATTTTATTTTGGTTTCATGCATAGGGTAAAACGCGGATACGAGTAGATGCCCTGGGAGTGTAATTGACTCGATTTTTTCGCGTGTTATTCTAGACCCGATACCACATGGGTATTTTTAACAAACAAAACATAATTTAGTTTTGGAATAAGTCTGTCCCACCCGCTTTGTGGCAAAAAAGGCCAATCGAAGAATGCAAAGAGCGACGGATGAAGATGTACTGAAAGCGAAAGATGAATACAAAAGAGTGAAAGGATTAGTGAAGACTACGTGTGATAAGAAGAAAGAAGAACAAAAGGATGATTTCGATAGGAGACTTTCTGATGACTTCCGGACCAATATTAAGATGTTCTGGAAGTCTATAAAGACAGCGCGTGGCAAAAATACAGCCTCGGAGCTGAATCAGATCAGAAGTCAGGATGGGAGTATTATAAAAGGAGAAGAGTGTGTGTTAAAGAGATGGAAGGAATATTTTGAAAGCTTATTTGAAAGAGCTGAAAGGCCGGTACAAGTACCAGATCAGACTGAAGAATTGGGTGAAAGTAGTCAGGAAAATGAGATTGGCATGGATGAAATTGTGAATGCCATGAAAAGAATGAAGCTAGGAAAGTCTGCAGGGTATGATAGGGTGTCAGTCGAAATGCTGAGAGCCGGTGAGGGCGTGGTAGCGAGTCAGTTGTACCACCTTTTCAACTTGTGTTGGACGAACGGTCGGGTACCTGAGGATTGGTGCAAGGCTGTGATTGTGCCGTTGTACACTAGGATGCAAAAGTGCATGGACAAATCCAAATGAAGATCGTGTGCAGCTATTTACGCCGTGCAACAGCGTTAGGCAGCTAACTAACAATAAGCCGTATTAGTTCGATGATTTTCTACTAGATGGCGTTGTAACATCAAAAAAAAAACAAAATTTAAATATTTTTTTTATCTTTCCTCTTCGTCTTCACAATTTATTAAATTTTCGTCAATTACTACAAGATGCCACAATTCCCACATTTTTTTTTTAATAAACATATTTGAGAACTTGAAATCTTTATTTCAAAACACTCCATATGTCCGATTAAAAAAACACAATATTTTTATAACCATAGCCAAGATTCGAACTCAGATCGCCCAAGATCTTAGCTGATTAACCATGCCGTATATGCATTTGGCCACGAAGTTGATACACAATACAGCGAAATTTACTATCACTATTATTAACTCAGTCAATTAGACCTTAACGACATTCCAATAAGAACGCAAATTCATGCTGACTAAAAATGTAAGGGGGTAGATTGAAGATAAGTAATTTGAGGGTAGGATGAAGAGAAAACATCATGTCAGATCCATTCCATCATCAAACAAGTTATAGATTATAGCCCACACAGATATATTTAGCCCACAATAAGATTTTATTATCTGCGTTTATTCGACGGAAATATAAGTTCTCGAGCCAACATAAATCTAATTTCATGACGCACATTATTATTACATTCACGGTGAATGCAAAATTTTGTGAGAAATCGCCAGTTTAACCGTAAGTATTTTTTTTCTACTAACGATGTCTACTATGTAATTGATAAATTAGTAAATTGATACTTTGAAAATTTTCCGTCTCACTTAAAACATAAAACTATAAATTGTCTTTTGCTTTGTTTCAGAGAAATCTGATCGTTTCTTGGGTTTGAAGATAAAAAATCGAGAGCCGGTGGACGCAGTCTCCTAGATGCTTTGCAGCATCAGTCATACCTATAGCCCCACACCCGGAAAACCACAAGGATTACTTATGGTTTTATTCCAACCAACCGCTACGCTAAATGTGTTTAATACCGTATGGCTATCATTCATCGTGCTCTGCATAGCAAGAAAATCAGATGTAGTCAATCGTTATTACTTTATAATACGACACGAAATCTATTAAGTATTTTAAAATGTGAACGTGATGTGTTATTAAGTTATTATTCAAAATGTGAACTATTGCCAAGTGACCATTAATTTCAAAGAGAATGTTAGTTAATTAGTTATCAATATTGTGCATTCTATACTAGCTATGTTAACCAGGATATTATTATGCAATTTTAAAATGTAGTCGCTATTAAAATTATGTATTTTTATTGTGGTAAAGCTTCAATCATCTTTCCGATTCTGGAAACGAATACTTAAGCTGTAAAACCTCAATAAATTTACACACAAATGGTTTTTGTTCTATTAAAACGATAAATTATTGAGAATCAGCTCTCGTATGGTTTAAGTAAAATGTTTTACATATATCAATTGTTGGTTTTATTTAATCCTCTGTTCAAAGATAAATACGGACTCCTATTTAAAATTAAAAGTGATAGATAAATTTTATAAAAAAATAAAAAAATACAAAAAGTTGCACATGTTGTGGGATACGAACCGGAGGCACATTTACACTTTTAATACTTTAGTCCATTACCGTCTCACGATGCCACCGGGCTTCGTTGACAGCCATACGAAATAATGCTATAATTGTAGTGTTAGTGTTGTAAACAAAGGCGCTTGAAATGGTGGAAAATAAAAGTATAGTATCTTAGTCAAAGAACCAAAGATAACGTAAAAATCTATAAAAACATAAATTTGTATAAAAAGGTGTGTAATCTTGCATTTATGTAGCATATGGACACAGCGCCATCTAGTGAAACATGATCACAACGGTTTAGTCGCAGCTAAAGCGCCATCTAGTGATGGCTATGAAAACATGGCTTTAGACGCCAAACGATTGCCGCCTCTAAGCTGTCCATGCAATTTTGCAGCCTGCTGTACAAAGGAAAAGGGTCACAACTAGACTGCAAAAATTACCGCGGGATCAGTCTTCTCAGCGTTGTTGGCAAACTGTATGCAAAGGTACTGATTGAAAGAGTAATGAAAGAAACTGATGAGAAAATATGGGATGTACAAGCGGGTTTTAGAAAGGGGATGGGATGCACGGATCAGGTCTTCTCCTTGCGGTGCATAGCCGAAAAACTCATGGCCAAAGACCAAAAAATGTATTGCATATTCATCGACTTGGAGAAGGCTTATGACAGGGTGATGAGGAATGAGTTGTGGTCGGCGTTAGCCATGCATGGGGTGAACAGTAATCTGATACGAGCACTAAAATCTCTTTATAAGGATTCTAGTGCTTGTGTGAGGATAAACGGGGCGTATACTGACTGGTTTAACATCGAAAGAGGTGTTAGACAGGGATGTGTCGCGTCTCCGTGGCTGTTCAACCTATTCATGGACACTTACCTGAATGATTTGAAGAGCAATGACTGTGGACTAAGAATGAGCGAGTTGACCATCAAATGTCTCCTATACGCTGATGATCAAGTGTTGTTAGCATCGTCGGAGGAGGAGTTGCAGGAGATGGTTAACATTCTATGTGGCACATTGGAAAGGAAAGGTATGAAAGTAAATGTAAACAAAACGAAAGCTATGGTGTTTGAAAGAGATGATTGTGGGTCAGAATGTAAGATTATGATTGAGGGTGAGAAAGTAGAACAAGTAAAAGAGTTTGTGTATCTGGGATCGGCGTTTACGAAAGATGGGAAGTGTGAAACTGATATTGAAAGAAGAGTGAATGCAGGAAACATGGTCAATGGAGCGTTGCGCGCCTTCATGAGCAGTGAAAAGGTGTCGAAAAAGGCACGACTGGCTGTTCACAGAGGGGTGCTCGTTCCAACACTTATGTACGGTAGCGAAAGTTGGGTATGGCAAGCGAAGCATAAAAGTAGAATAAATGCGGTAGAAATGAGAGCGTTAAGAAGTATGGAAGGTGTATCATTGAAAGACAGAATTAGAAATAGTGTGATAAGGGAACAAGCTGGTGTGAAAGTAGACATAGTGACAAGGATTGAAAGAAGTATGCTTAGCTGGTTTGGTCATGTAGAGAGGATGGATGAAAGAAGATTGACAAAACAGATTTATACGTGAAGTGTGAATGGGTGTGTTGGGAGCGGAAGACCTAGACGGACGTTCCGTGACCAAATCGCGGGCGTTTTAGAAACAGGTCAGGTCAAGAGTACCCGAAATCGACGAGCATGTATGAAGAGACTAATGAATGTGGATGAAGCAAAAGAAGTATGCCAGGATCGTAGCAAGTGGAACAAAGTGGTCTCTGCCTACCCCTGTGGGAAAGAGGCGTGACTGTATGTATGTATGTACCCGCTTTTTGAAATGAAAAAACGATCAACGATCATCCTTACTAATATTATAAATCGGAAAAAAATTATGTTCCCGAGGGAATTTTCGCTTTATACCGCAATATAACCGAATTCCACGCGGGCGAAGCCGCGGGCGGAAAGCTAGTTCCAATTAATTTTCTTCATTTGCTTTGGTCAAATCGGCCCTTAGTCCAACATGATAAGTTCCTGGTTGCTGGCCTGTTGCCTAAGGCAGAAACCTATTTTCTTAGTCGCCTCTTACGACATCCACGGAAGAAATGGAAAGATGCTATTCCAATGCACGAGAATAAATACTGGTTTTCTGAATTTCCGAGCAGTGTGTCGCCGCGTTATCCGACACTACAAACAGGTGAGCTCGTTTATTTGACAGACTTGCCTGCCTTAATTTGACAGGTTACGTAATTAACCGCAAAACAGGGTAAGACGTGGTGTGAGTAATCAGATCAGGCTAATAATCCCTTCTAATATTATAAATACCCGTGTGGATAGAATAACACCTCTCCATTTCTGTATTCTAATTTAGTTAAAATAAACAGATCTCCGATAGCAATAAAAATAAAATAAATTATTATAATGTCGACTTTTAAACCTAGGAAAATTATTTAAACTTTTGTTGTTTAATGTGATTGATGTTACTAATAATGATAATAATGTTACATTATGTATTGTTAATGATTGGAAAATTAAATCCCACTGTGAGAAGGCAAGGGCAAAAGCCGTGGGAAACCACACGAGCCCAACGATTTGGGAACTACACACACAACGTTCTACAGCCAAAATACACAGTAGCTCCCAATATCCGCAAAGGAACCCCTTCATGGCTCATAACTCAGAACCGTCGTAAAATTAGTACGTAATCCATTTAGTCTGTAGCAAACATAATAAATCACCGTACGTACAAACATAATACAAAACATAGTATATGTTTCTCTTGTAAACCTCGTATCTGAAACTCCATGTCATCCCAAAGATAACCTTAATGTTTTGACTTAGCGTTCAGTTTGTAGGTCATTTTGGTTTGTTATACGAGTTTGCGATAGCGTTGGAAGGCCTGTCTTTTATTGACAAGGCAAAACCTAACGGTGATTTATTCCTATTTTTGTTACAAAATTCTCTTGTTTTGCATACATACATACATACATATTCTCACGCCTGTATTCCCAGGAAGGGTAGGCAGACAACATGAATTCAAAAATCCAGTGCCACGTTTAGCAAATTCAGGGTAACCAGATGGTCAAACGTGATATTGCGGTGACAGGTTGCTAGCCCATCGCCCACAATACACCAACCCTTTCCCAGAGTCGACTCTTACGACACCCACGGGAAGAAAGGGGGAGGTGCTATTCTAACCCGGCACCACACGGGTTCTTGTTTTTGATTACTATAAATAAACAAAATCCTACTTTAGTGAAATAAGACGAACTCTGTCACTGTCTATCTGTCTGCCTTAGCACAGCGAGGCGCGAGTAGAGATCGCGAGATAGACTATACCTGTCTCTGTCTAACTAGAGATGTCAGAAAATGACAGACTATCCCGCGCGCGAGACGACTAGAATGTATTGCCGTGCTAAGCTTGGTTGGCTGTCCATCAAAAACTTGTGAAATTAGAGCCAAGTCTAATCGATCGAAAAGCGATGAAACATTTGTCAATAATGTATTTTATCTGGAAATATTTTAACCGTGTTAATTTTAATTAATTAATCCGTTAATTTTTTAATCCGTGTGGTGTCGGGTTAGAATAGCACCTCCCCTTTTCTTCCCGTGGGTGTCGTAAGAGTCGACTCTGGGAAAGGGTTAGTGTATTGTGGGCGATGGGCTAGCCACCTGTCACTGCAATATCACGTTTAAGCATCTGTTTACCCTGAAATTGCTAAACGTGGCACTGGATTTTTGAATTCATGTGCTCTGCCTACCCCTCTTGGGAATACAGGCGTGAGAATATGTATGTATGTATGTATGATGTATATTTTAATGGGTTTTTAGATGCGTATACCCGACTTCTATTTAAAGTTCTAACGGTCAATTTCCGGCCACTTAGGCATATAGTCTGCCAGCAAGCCAAATTTTCGAAATAAACGAAATAATAATCAAAAAGTAACGGGTTTAGAATTTGCGAAGGCTACTTGGGTATTTTCAGCCGCCTTATCACGACAGGAACGAATAGAAATGCACGCGAGATAGACTATAGCTGTCACTGTCTAACTACAGATGTCAGAAAGTAACAGAGAGCCTATCCCACGCGCGAAGCGACTGGTTAGTGTTGCTGTGGTAGTAACTATTTAGTAATCTGTGCCTACGGTGCAGTGCAGACGGCACACTTTTTGTGCGATCGAGTCTGCGGCCCACAAAAAGTCTGCGTGGAATGTATGCATTGTGCGTCGGACTTTTTGCGCGTCCGTTACTGCATATATAATTGCATGAGTTCCATTTTCACGGACTAAAATGTGCGTCACGGATAGCCTGTCGTCTGCGCAGCACCTACAGGTTATTACCCTGCCTAAAATGTATTTTTAACCCATACTGTCTGCAAAAATGTAACACCCCGTATTTTCAGGGGCGCCTTTGAAATACTCTCCCCTCATTTTCACACGCTTCAATTCACAGGGTGAGCAAATAAACATCTAAACCACGCCAGGGTGGGCGAACCTTTGGCTCGGAGCATCAAACTAACTGGAGACGCCAACCGTAACATCAGATTACACAGTGTCCTATCTAAAATTTAAAAATAACAGTGTGGATAGTTGTAAATGACACCACTGTGTTTCAAGTAGTTGGGACTGCTCTTTCCTTTTTTAAAGCTTCTATTCTCAACAGAACTAAGGTAGACAGAGCACACAAAACTTAATATGTCAAGGCAATCAAAATAACAATTAATTTAATCAGATGGAAAAAAGGGATAAAAGTCCCAAATTTGAAGAATTTGAAAAATTTGGGATTTTTAGGTAAAAACAAAAGTAAATTTTTCACGAAAATCGCTACAGAATCAGATAAACTTTAACCTTTAAATAATTCGAGCAACAAAGATATCGATTTAGGAAAGTACCAAAAATTTGTTTACACGCTCTTATACTGTCTCGACATCAAGGTCATAAGTACGTATTCTTGGCACTTACGCCGTGTCGATATCTAGGTTTCTATACATATACGGTGGCCATATAACTCTATATCAACGGTGTAAGCCAAACACATAGTTCGAACTTACTTTTTGATTTGGACTATATCACAAAATGGTTATGTCAGGTAATAATAATAAAAACTACAGACTAACTTTATTTATAAATACTGTCACAGCCAATAGCCATCGCAATGTGACACCAACATCTGGCGAAAACTAAAGATAACACAAACATTATATACAGTTGCTGACTGTACAAAGATACACTCTGTATCTAACCCTTCACCTACGGGGGCCTAAACGCCAAAGTCACTGCCCAATACGGGCATGTTTTGGCGAAAGTGATATTTGACACCATGTTGTCACTGTCATATTTTTTGAACTATTACAACTACATGCTTGAAATTTTATTATAATTTATGAAAATTAATAAATAATCACTAATTTTATCTCTTTTAATTACAGGAATTCTACATTTTGTAAAAAAAATTAAAGCTTCTCAGTCTCTGAACATTTATAGTTGACACTGGTATTCCAGCCATGTAGCCTTAGGCCAGCATTACACCTGTAAGTTTTACTTACGTAAGTAAGGACACAGCTATAAGTTAAAATGAGACAACAATGCTCATTTCTCTTTTTAGCAGATAGCTGCGTCCTTGCTTACGTAAGTAAAACTTACAGGTGTAACGATGGCCTTACTGTCATTTATAATTGACACCCGTAGATAAAGGGTTCGCATCTCCTGTAGTTTTATTTCTCCAGTACCTTTGCAATTAATAGCCTCTGCGACGGAGCAGAACGAAATGTCGGTTGAATATTGATTTATACGGGATAATGTATTCCGTATTAATGGCGGAATAATTACCACAGGACGGAGCCCGGAATCACGGCGCACCTTTGTGTTGTTAGCGGTCATTAACGGCTTTCTAGTTAGGAGAGAGGAATTGTTTTTTATCTATATCCATATCCTTATGTTCCTATTAGAGGTAGGTCCCCGTGTGGTGCCGGGTTAGAAAAGAATCTCCCCCTTTCTTCCCATGGATGTCGTAAGAGTCGACTCTGGGAAAGGGTTAGTGTATTGTGGGCGATGGGCTAGCAACCTGTCACTGCAATATCACGTTTGACCATCTGGTTACCCTGAAATTGCTAAAAGTGGCACTGTGTTTTTGAATTCACGTGCTCTACCTACCCCTCAGGAATACAGGCGTGAGAATATGTATGTATGTAGGTATGTATGTATGTTTGGACTTAAAAAGATACACGTAAAAGAAACCTTAAAGCCTACCGAAGTGAATTGAGGAATAATATACAGCTATCAATCAAAAACCAAATCGATACCAATTGAAACCACTCTGCAAACCTTTCAGGCAACAGAATTTTTGATGAAATACCTTTACACGCAATATTTCTGAAAATTGTTTTTCTTTTCGCGCATAAAATTGGAACTGCGTTCTCTTGTTTGTTTTTTGTTTCACGAGATTTCAGGAGGTGTGGCTGTGTGCGAAAAATTGGAAAATCATAAATTTAGTAACGAAATTAAATAGCATATTTTGAGAGTAAATATTCGGGCGTTTAAACCGCTGTCATTATTCTCAACACTTTTTGTATTAGATTTCTTAAGAAATTGATATACTTAATAAGTGTGTTATATAGTGTCTATGCCTTATAGATAGGTTCACACTAGACTATTATGTACACATTTCTCCAAGAATCTGATAAAAAAAGTGTTGAGAATAATGACAGCGGTTCCAACGCCCGAATATTTACCCTTGAACACTTCTTTCCCTGTCATTAGTGAGGAAAAAATCTTTATTGCCAAAGAGGTATAGAGGCGACTAAGGAAATAGGATTTGCCTGTCGGCTAGCAACCTGTCACTATTATAACTTCTTCCATCTGTTTTTAAACCTCAAATTATGCTAGAAGTAGCTGCGAGGCGTGAAAATGTCATTGTTTTGTGTAAATCCTTACTAATATTATAAGTCAGAAAGTGAGTATGTTTGTTTGTTTGTTTGTTCCGCTTTCACGACGTAACTACTGAACCGATTGCTTTGAAATTTTGCAGACATAAAGATAGAAGTCCGGATTAAATAATAGGGTACTTTTTATTCCGGAAAAAATTGATGTTCCCGAGGGAAAACAAAAATATAGTTTGCTTGATAAATCGATATCAATCGATGATAGATCGATATCGATCGATAGATGATAGATCGATGGCGCTGTGTGTCGTTTGAAACGTGAAGTTTTCTTATAGTTGTGCTTTATACCGCAATTTATAACCAATTCTACGCGGGCGAAGCCGCGGGCGGAAAGCTAGTACGTCATATTTTGTGTGCTCTGTCTGCCCCTTTTGGGAATACAGCGTGATTGTATGTTTCTACGTATGTACGGGTACGGTTTGTTGTAAATAGCCTATCTTAGTCGGTCTCTATAGATTTCACCTCTGTCTCTCAACGGTTCACTGTAAAAGTTACGTTACTGTCAACTACGGAATGTCACGAAGTGACCATGCTTCAAGACAACGCAGGAGTTGTTCAGACTTGTAATGGACGACGTGCGATATAAGGAACTTTAACTTCATAATTCTTCACACGATCATCAGCTACTTGGTTTCCTTATACAACACGAATCCTTCTTTCTCCCTTTCCTATTCGCATTAAAACACACTGCTTGTGATTGTAACCAGATCCATGCAAAAAAAATTACAAATCGAAAAAAATAAATTTGTTCCGTATTTCTGTATTTGTGTCTGTTAAGAGGATAGGAGTCGCGCCACATCTCCATACAAACGTAGTATTGCTTTTATTGATTTTATTTTTTTTTTATTTAGAATATCGATAAAAGCAAATCGTAGGGGCATAGCCACAACAGATACAAATATATAATGTAAAAAAAAAATTTTGCTCTAATGTCATTATTCACGGAGAAAACAGGGGACTACGTTTGTATGGAGAAGTGGTGCGACTCCTATCCTCTTAAAGGAGCAGATGGCGGCAGGCGGCACATTATAAGAGAGAGACTGTTCCGGCGAAATGACCACGACCCTCAGCACGTCAGCACTGAAGAAACCGACACAAGAAGAGGACTGTATTTCTGTAATTTCCTAGAAATTGTTACCCGTTTGCTTGTAACACTCATCCAAGACTCGTTTCAAAGCCTAAGCCAACAAAAAATATAATAAACGAGACTTGAATTAGGTTTTACACGGTATTTACACGAGAAAAAGGGATTAAGGCTATTTACAAGAATATAAAGCAGTACCTACGTAAGTGGCAGCCCTATTTTACATAAGTAAAACATAGCAAGTTTTTTTTAACATTATTTTAAGATTAAATAAAATCAGAAAGCGGTTTTTGGCTCGCTTAAAGGTCCGACCACATCGCAGCTTAAAATCCGGTGTCGCTTCGGAATCGCAGTGTCGCGTCGTTTTCGCACCGGTTTCGCCGCATGCTCCCACACCGCAGCTTAAAATACGCTATCGCACCGTAAATTGATCTGCGTAAAAATCGCAAAAAATATTACACCGATATCTTATGGCAGACACCACACCGGTGACGTAAAAGTCGCAGCCGTCTTGTAGATGCAGCGATTTTTACGCAAAGATTTGCGAATCGGGGTTTCTCGGTTATTGTCGGTAACACTTCGTTTTTCACATAGAGATTATCAGATTCTATGTCTAAAATTTTAAAAAGGAACGAGACAACTGAGTCGCTTTCTTTTGAAGCATGATTTTGACGCAGCGAATTTTAAGCACCGGTTTGGAAGGTTTGCGACAAAAAGATTATCGTGACGCACGTCATTGCGATTCCGTACCGTCACCGTTTTTTAAGCTGCGGTGTGGGGAGCACGCTGCGAAAACGGTGCGAAAACGACGCGACACTGCGATTCCGAAGCGACACCGGATTTTAAGCTGCGGTGTGGTCGGACCTTAAGAAAATTGTAGTCCTAGAAAAAACAAAAGCCAGTCGGCTACTTTGAATTTAGAATTTATTTCGTTTTGTTAGTGGTCACCTACGAGGTGACCACCTGGTGTCGGGTCTAGAATAACACCTCTCTATTTCTTCCGTGAATGTCGTAAGAGGCGACCAAGGAAATACGTTTAAGTATGCTTTAGGCGACAGGCTGGCAACCTATCACTATTATGCTACCTCTTCAATATGTTTTCAAACTTAAAATTATGCTAGAAGTCGCTGCGAAGCGTCAAATAGTCATAATCTTGGTTTTGTTTATGTCACGTTTCGTGTGCTCTGCCTACTTCATTTGCGATCATAGGCGTGGTTATATTATGTATGTATGTATTTTGATTTCACCCTGTAATAAGCACATCATAATTTGGATGTAAGAAGATAAAAATGTAACAAAATCCCTTCACAACTCTAATATTTCATCCTAAATTTGTCACAGAGGAACAATCGATCACAGGCATGTTGTTACCAGAATGAAATTCTCACGGCTCGTAATTAACACTTAATTAAGTGGATGGTGATTGATTCGGTGAGGGAAACATCTTGAATATGTCGGTCAAAAGTAGTCATATATTTTTTTTCTTTGCACAAGATTTGGAACAAGGACAATGTAAAAAGTTAGTCTTAAAAGTTTCGTGAAATTAAATACTCCCCCAAATTTTACATAAATTACGATTTTGAAGCAATATAGGTACATACATACAAAGTCAAGAGTAAGTACCCGAAATCTACGAGCATGTGTATAAAGAGACTAATGAATGTGAATGAAGCAAAAGAGGTATGTCAGGTTCGTAGCAAGTGGAACAAAGTGGACTCTGGCTGTCCCTGTGGGAAAGAGGCGTGACACATACATACATACATACCGTATACATATATAGATAGATGAAATATAGTCTAGTTTTTAAGTTAGTTATTATTTTAGTTAGTTATTTTATTTTTGATATTGCGTAATGTTATATTTTTAAATAAATTATAGATACATATTTATGTCTTTTGTGTTCCCTAATGAAGTAGACATAGCTCACGAAACGGTACTTAGACAAATCCATGACTATTCCGCATTTCATGGCCACGTCTAGCACATTGTTATCTTTTGAGTCGGCATGTTTAATAGTGACAACCTGCCAGCCTGTCACCCAAAGCATACCTAAACCTATAGGTACTCTTAGTCGCCTCTTACGACATCCACGGAAGAAATGGAGAGGTGTTTCTAAACCCGACCCCACACGGACAAACACCACACAAAACGTTACATTGAAAATCATAAAGCCAAGATACATTAGGGGACATTATGTCCCG
>BHDV01018388.1:74646-93482 GCA_005406045.1 Adoxophyes honmai
CGACATGTCGCGCGACACGTGTCGCGGCACATTTGTCTAATGTATCCCTGGCTTAATCATGACTATTTCACTCCTCACATTATAACAAACTAGCTTTCCGCCCGCGTGGAATTCGGTTATATTGCGGTATAAAGTGAACATTCCCTCGGGAACATCAATTTTTCCGGGATAAAAAGTACCCTATTATTTAATCCGGACTTCTATCTTTACGTCTGCTAACAAAGCAATCGGTTCAGTAGTTACGGCGTGAAAGCGGAACAAACAAACTCACTTTCCAATTTATAATATTAGTAAGGATAGTAAGGAAGTAAGGATAATCTTCGATAGAATGTAACCACGAAAATCTCATATCAATATCTTATCCAAACGAATAACGCATTCCTTCAACATTACGAACACTGCCATTACTTTATGGTGGGGTCAAATAAAAATGGGAATATATCAAACGCTACCTATTTCTGTAGTGAGGGATGAAATGGTCCCCCGGCGCAGATAAGGGTGAGCTACCCTTGATATCCTAGGGACTGGTAGCCCCTCAGGGTTGTAAGAAGCAATGCGGCATTATAACGAAGAAAATAGAAGTTAAGTTTAGAATAAAAGTTCTCTATTCTTTATACATTTTTGGACATATTCTTTGGACATCGTAAAATATGTATGTTTGTGTACAGGGTGGCCGTAAATTGACCGTATTTTTTTTAAACAGTGGTCGGGTATACGCCTTTGAACACCCTGCAAATATTTCCTGAAAAGTTTCATTATTGACCTTGTGGACGACAAATGTTTCATCGCTTTTCAGGTCATCCCGCCCTGTGTTTTAGCTACCTTACATCCCTTACGCAAGTCCCGTTAGTTGGTGCGTAACCACCTGCAATCGTTCTGCATTGCGGTGTCACGCGATTAATTAAGAGCCGGAGTGCAAAGGACTGGGCAATATTTTCAGATTTCCATATTTCTTTTCAAATAGGTACATGAAAATTGTGGGAAAAAAAATACAGGGATTTTCAGACACGTGTACCCGGCAGCTCGTAAAATATTTACGGTTAATTTCCAGCCACCCTGTATAGAGATAAATAAATAAATAATAATAAAAATAACTTTATTTTTCTTTTCAATGAAGATGCAATTCTAAACTCGACAAAATGCCATATCCAACAGACTTGTAATGCGTTCGCAGTTTGACCTGTGCGAGAAATCCCGTCCTGTTCTAATCTACTTACTCGAAATAGAACAATCTAAATACTTGCCTCCCATCTTAATGCCGGGTCGAAATGAGAATGACCTGTCTTACTTAGCATTAATTTGGTTGAATTGGGAAAGGATTTTATCATTTTGAGGTTAGGTCGATGATGTCTAGTCAGTACAAGACGCT
Organism: Adoxophyes honmai; assembly: GCA_005406045.1. NCBI lineage: Eukaryota > Metazoa > Arthropoda > Insecta > Lepidoptera > Tortricidae > Adoxophyes > Adoxophyes honmai. The sequence continues at coordinate 76,016 of BHDV01018388.1, forward strand.
TGCTTTCTGTAAGAATAATTTTATTTAATAAACATACAAACGTCATACCTTTACGTTTATTTTTAAAATGTACAAGACATGCAAAATAAAAAAAAACAGATAGGCTGCATATAAAAAAGCACAAAGTAAAAGCAATAGGGATCTTTGCTAGCCAACCTAAAACTCTGGACATCAGAGCCAACTGGTCGTATGTCCAATTTTGGCGAAAATCACTTTTTTATAGCATCATTTTCAATTTTTTGTCCTCTTTCAGGCCATCTAATCCATATATCGCTATCTCTTTTATTAACAAAGTTAGATTCACGAAAAAAGGTCGGTTGTCCATCATGCCTTAGAGGCAAAACATCTGATGTTTTCTTATGATTTTTTGTCTCTAGTAATATTATTGCATGGCCTTAAAAGTAGGTCTTACGTTTACATAAGATATATTGGTTTTAAATATATCTCAAAGCGGCGAGTCGGATGTACACATCAGTCCTTTTGGTTCGGGGAATCAACATAATTATGCACAACAAAAAGAGATAACGATACATTTTTAAGAACAAAGAAAAGAGACAGAAAACAAACATACGCCCGACGATTGCCGAAATCTTACCTACAATTGTCGAGTGCGGCCGGCCGGCGGTTGAGATGACATGTATAATGCAGTTTTTGTTTAGAGCGCGAACGTAAACATAAACATTCAGTGTGGATTGATGATTCATTAAGAAATAACAAGTGCCGGTGTGTTTATTGTTAAAGTGGGATTCTACAGGATTAACAGGATATTTAAGGAGTTAGAGAAGGCAGAAAGTAAAAGAAATCAAGGTAACATAATAATATATTTCATTACATACCTACCTAACCTAAAAGTTTTGTTTTGGCTTAAGTTTTTATACAGGATTTTCAGCTATTGAAATAAATAGGAGAAAACATTGTTGTTTCAGATGATATTATTGAAACAAACGGCAGACGGCCTTCACTGCCAATTTATGATATTATTATTATTTCGGAACAACGGAGTTCGGACAAAATTGCAAATTTTGATAAGTTTCGTTGTAAGAATTATTTTTTATTTCTGCTCGCAGGTACCTAACGACGAAGCAATTACAAGTTTTTATTCATTCATACATACACGCATAAAATCACGCCTGTGTTCCCAAATGGGGTAGGCAGAGCACACGAAACAATGACATAGACAAAACTATTATTATGTTTGACTATATCACGATTCGCAGCCACTCCTTCCATTTAGATTGCAAAGATGCAAGAGGCTGTTATATAGAGGTTGATATTGATAGGCTGCTAGACTGTCGCCAAAAGCATACCTAAACCTATTTCCTAAATCGCCTCTTACCACATCCACGGAAGAAATGGAGATGTGTTATTCCATTCCGACGCAACTTTATTAAATTTTGCCTTTTACGAGGGCGGTTTGATAAGTAACTTGGTTTGATATGATAAAAAACTTGTATGGGTGTTTTACATATTTTATTGTTCCACGTAATCCCCTCGAAGATCAACGCACTTATCCCAACAGTTCTGCAACTTCTCGATGCCTTCACGGAAATGGGTTTCTTCCAGGTCTTCGAAATATGCCTTTACCTCTTTATTAGACTGAAATTTTCGCCCTGACAGAAAATTTTTGGGCTTTGGAAATAGGTGATAGTTTGAAGAAGCCAAAACTGGCAAATAAGCTGCTTGTGGAAATATTTCATACCGTGAATCCGCCAATTTTTGTTCCGAAAGCCAACATGTTTGCACCGGAGCGGAGTATTATTATGGTGAAACATCAACTTTTTCTTGGTCAGCCCTGGACGTTTATCGGCTATCGCTGCCTTTAACTGGTCTAAAAGTGAGGCATAATATGCCCCAGTGATAGTTTTTCCCTTTCCAAGATAGTCAATTAAAATAATACCTTTCGCATCCCAAAACACCGACGCCATACCTTTTCCAGCTGATGGGACCAATGGGACGCACTTGGCCTTCTTTGGAGCTGGCTTACCATGACTTATCCATTGTCTCGACTGCTGTTTTGTCTCCGGGATATAGTGGTGAATCCAGGTTTCATCTATGGTCACAAAACGTCGATGAAACTCTGCTGGATTTCTATTAAACATCAGCAAGTTTCCAGCAGACGTTTGCGTGCGGATACGCTTTTGTTCTGGAGTGAGCAACTGCGGCACCCATCTTGCACAAAGCTTTTTCATGTGCAATTCATTGTGCAAAATAAAATGCACCCACTCAGTCGAGATGTTTGAGACCTCAGCTAACTCTCGTGTTTTAATCGTCTGTCAGTTAAAACTAAATCATAGATTTTATCAACGACTTCTAGTAAGACAGCTGATTTTTCTCTCATTCATTATTTCTAGTGTGCTTTTCTTGTAAAATTAAATAATCTGAAAAATAATTACGCTTAGATGTTTTATGTAAAGTCGGATGTTTTTTTAGTATTTAGTGGTTTAATGGTCTTAAATGTCTTATGTTAACATAGGACCTGGGGATATAGAAATTTTGTATGTAGTGGTCGAATATCCCCGGAATAAAAGGTCTGATATTCACATAAGATTGACTATACTTTCATTTAATCTCGAGCCATAAAGTCTGATTCGAACATAAGTCCTATACTTACAGCATGATGACGAATTTTTCTACAGCCAAAATGTCGGATGTCAATATCCGGCCACAGCATGACATTTGCTTTAGTAATTTTAGGTCGGATGTAACACTCTTTTGATGATCAAATTGGAATTGCATTGTTATAAGTGACCTAAGAAAGAACCTATACAGCGGAAAATGTTCTTAGATATATGCTTTTTCTGTATTGGTAACCATTTTTCGTTAATAAAATACAGGAAGTCGGTGATAAAGCATTAAAGGTTTGTTTTGCTTGTCCTGTAAAGTGTCAAAAATGGACATCCGACCAGTTGGCTCTGATGTCCAGAACTAAATCTTAAAACTTAACATACATTTAGAATTTGCTATTTTTTTTTTGCGCGAGAGCGAGTTACTAAAATTTTCATTAGTCGCAGGAAATTGCACTGCTGAAGCAATTCAACGTTGTTAATGAAGTTCTAATCCCGCATTAGGCCCGCATTGGAACTATAGTTTACGCCATCTCACACTGAGAGGAGGATTGTACTCATGATCCAGTCAATAGAAACGAATTAAAGGGGTTACCTGGAAAAATTTCCGGGAGTTTTGAAAATTGGTGAATTTATAGATTTTGATGTGCTCTTTCCGAATTTCAACTTTGCCACCTCGTATCTTTGCCGCTAACGCCGCCATATTGGAAAAATGGCGCGTAAAAGCAGTTTTTTGACAATATCTTCTGTCTGACTAATTTTACGATAAAACAGTGTATTACAAAATAAAACTAGAGGCAATTGTCTACAATTTATGTCTTTGTGTTTATTTAATAAAGTCCATAGTTTTGGCGTATAATATTACCAATTTTCGAAACTCCCGGAAATCATTCCAGGCAAAACTACCCAGTGATCAGGCTATCAGCAGAAGACAATAAACAGACTTGAAGGCAATAATGATGACCAACTTATTTCGATTTTTTGCACACATAGGTACATCATGCTTGTGCTCCAAAAGGCAGGAAAAGTACACAAAATGTTGCATAGTCGAAACTAGTCGTCGTAGCTACTTAGACTATTTCACGTTTCGTTGAGAACATTGATGAAAGTGATCTAACAATGACAAGTTTAGCCTGTCCCTTAAATTTTATATACAATCGCGCCTGCATCTATCAGGTATAGTAGTGACTAGGTGCTAGCCTGTCGCATAGCGTACCTAAACCAGCGTCCCTATTCACCTCTTACGACATCCACGGAAGAAAATGGAGAGGCGTTTTTCATATCACTACATGACCCTGACACCGCACAAAATTTTCTAAGTCGCGTCTTACGACATAACACAGTGAAACAGAAGGAAATTTTACAATGTTTTTTGAGCTTAAGAATCGTCTCATTTAGCTCCAAGAACACCGAACGATAATCCATAATTATGATATTTCCTTAGTATTAACCTTATATTTTGCAGGACGGACTGGCCCACCATTGGCTGCGGCTTCCGGGCTCTCATTTCCGGCGGACACGGAAACCGTGGCCGGTTCCGGTGGCTGTACCGAGGATATCTGTTTTTGAGAAATCTTGGCTTCACAGATTTAACTGAGCTTGAAGATTTGCTTCCGATCCGCGAAGAAAGTAAATTGAAAGAACTCTTTGAAATGTGATTTTGTTATTCTTCTGTAATTATTATTCATAGAACCCCTTTTATATTTACTTTTCTTTTAAGGATGTCGTAACAGGCAACTAAAGATAAATTTCGGTATGTTTTAGGCGAGAGGGTAGCAACCTGTTACTTTTTTACCATTTACGTAAAATAGCATGTCACTATTATACCTGCCAACTCAAAACCTAAAAAAAAATATGGCAGATGTGGCCACGAAACGTAAAACACTCATAGTTTTGTCTATGTAGCGTTTCATGTGCTCTGCTTGCCTCATTTGAAAATGCAGGCGTGATGATGTATGTATGTACATTTTTTTCGTGGATGTCGTAACAAGTGACAAAAAGGATAATCTAATCTAATTACGCCTTAAGCAACTGCGTAGTAACCTATCAATTTTTTACCATTTCCGTGAAAATGGTCATTGTTTTGCCTTTCCGTTTGGAAACGTAGGCGTGACTATGTGAATGTACGGCTTTACGTACAGACGAGCATAAATGAAGAGATTGAATGTAGATGTACTGAAAGAGGTATCTCAGGATCATAGCAAATAGAACAAAGTGCCTACCCTCGGGGAAAAAGCGTGAGTAACATAACGATGGGCCCTACGTACAAGGGCCAAAGTGTAAAATCCAAACTTTACAGGGCGAGCTGTTAAAGACAAAACCTGCTGTAACTCAGAAGTGGCAAACACGAGACTTCTGAAACTTGGCACACTTACTAATAACACTCTGCCCTTCAAACACAATGAAAGAAAAACTTATAAAATAATTATATACCTAAAGTTTTTGTACATACGCCCATGTACGTGAATATTAGGCAGATAAAATTTTGTAAAAAAACAGGTAAAAAGATCTATGTGTTACTTTGGCTCTTATACGCGGTCTTCTTTAAAATCGTTAGTAAAAAGTATAGAGTTATAATACTCGTGTATTTAAGCTTTTATATGTATAACTTAAGAGAATTGACTATTTTTCGAGGAAATGGAATTGTAATTCATGATTTTGTGCTAGTTTGGTCTTTATACATTGAGAAGTTTGCTGTATCATAAGGGCTTAAGTAAACAAAAAGTTCTATTTTATAGTTTTCTTTCATAAAAATCATCGTTAAAATAAATTTATTTTATGGTTAAAGTAAACAGTAGGACTACTAGAACTACTAGAAATATGTGTAGAGACTTTTACTTACCAAAACACAAATTGACTTTCGAGATCAATAGATTTTTTTTCTGATTTCAAAATCTTGAAAATTAAAATGTGAATTAAAATGTAATTACTTGTAATTAAAGGTATATAATAATATGCTTAAAATAGAATAATCAATAAAATTTTACTAGTTCTGTTTTTATCAATAGTCACTTTCAAGGGCAGTAGGAATAGTATATATTATATTGCAATACTAAATCTGTTCCCTTATGTTTACGTCTATCTTATTAAAATACTTAAGTTTGTTTGAATTTTCACACGGCTCACCAAAACTCTTTTCTTGCCCCTGTTTTTCATCTCTGCTGCACTAAGGTTTACCGAAATTTTGAGCCCTTTACTTTTAGAACCTATCCATTCTTGACTGTATTGCTCGCGCAATCTCTCTTTGTCCCTTTTTTCAAATACTTTTTCTTTCTGGAATTTACCGGCGTGTAGGGTTCATCCTATGAATGTTTGCAAAGATTGAGGTAAAATTAAGATACGTAAGCCACGGAAGGTATAGCTTTTTTGCCAAAATAATACTGCCATCAGGTGAAAGAATAGGAGTATCTTTGATGTTGTTGTCAGTGTTAATAGAAATTGACACAGTAAAATTTTGACTCTATCCAACAATATCTTACTCTGTTGGCATCGGTGGTAATATTAGTTACTGTATTGTTAACAGTACAGACTACCATTAAAGTATTGTAAAACTTCATCAAACTCGTTCAACAATATCGAAAGTGGAAATTTCAAATGTCCATCACCGTCGATATCATACAGTCTAATTTATGAGGTTACTATAGAGATGAATATTCAGAGAGAGCATCTGACATTGTTAGTGTTGTTTGTCGGTGTGATTGGGTGACGGTTAATAATTTTAATAAAACGCGACTAGTTCGAGGGATCGGTACCTACTGTTAAAAATCATGAGCGGGTAATTCGAAGAACCCGAGCTGCAAAACTAATGTGATGCCCTACTTCAGTCTACTCATGATCACGGTCGCTGCAACGCGGCCGAAATAATTAAATTAAAATTATAATCTTAGGTGATTTAGTCCTGCATAGTAATAATTATGTGGTGACATTCGGTTTGTTTGATTAGGTTCTCTCGAGAAGAAAATTATTATTTTCATTTTCGAGGTGTGTGAGATTTTTATATCGCTTTGGCAAGTTTTATTTTGCAAGATTTCTAAGTTTACTCAGCGTATAAATCTTCCCTGAACGACAACAAACATTTCAAAACCAATATCAGCTAAATCGGCCCAGCCGTTCTCGAGTACTAACGTGAGAGTACGAGCGATATTGAAGAACTGGATATTTTATTTAATATGCGTAATTCGGAATTTTCTAATATTTCACTAGCCTCAAAAAGTAGCAGAGAAGCAAAAACAACATAATTTGCCCATTGAACATACTAAAAAATACCATAATATTAAAATAATAACTTCGGCCTAAGTGGTGTTTACCATAATATTACACGTATAGGGGCCTATCTACCAGATTGGCCTCTAATAGTAAACATCACAATATTTTACAGAATACATAAAAAATAGATGTTCTGACTACATTTGACTTAAAACATAGGTTTAAAATATACCAAAATGAACCGCTGGGAATTTACCGCGTAAAAGTATCAAACGTACGTTAGGCCCTTATACGTTAAAATTACGCCCAGTTGGGCCCTTATGGTACGGCAAAAACTTGTAGAATAATGAAAAAAATGGGTTTTTTTAAATCCAGGATTAAACTACATACTTTATAGATGCCTAAAATGCAAAAAAAGCAAAATTGAAAAAAATCACTTTGGCCCTTATACATAGGGCCCATCGATAAGTATGTATAGTTTTGAAGGCAGTAAGATCATAATTACAAAGTGAAGAACCCTTCATTCAGCTCGGACGTCTCCAGCCAATCATTAAACATTTTGTCTACAAACTAGGGTTTGAAGTATCTGCCTCCAGGGAACAACTTAGTAAAGACTAGATCATGGAGTTGGATAGACAATTTGAGACGACGTTTCAACGCTTAGATGCTGGGTATCTAAATAGAAGTAAAGGCGAGACCACAGAATTTTGCGGAGAATTTTCCAGAATTATTCTTATAGTGCAATAGTCTATGTAAGCTCTTGTATGCTCTGCCGATCCCATTTGGGAATACAGGCGTTGGTGACTGCGGTATCGCTCTGCTTTCAGAACAGGACATGATGGCGTGAAAACCTGCGTCCAACGCGGTGCCTTGGCCCTTGGATAAGTGTTACATGATTTGACTTGTATGTCTTATCTCCGCATTTTGTACACTATACATAATGTATTTTAAACTAAATTTTGTGATAAATTGTAGTTACTTGTGTTTGAAAAAAAAACCTTCTGTCTATTGCGGCTAACTTCTTGTTTCTAGACGGTCACACACGAGATAGTCGGAATATTGCTACGATAGAATACACACCAGTCAGTCCTCACCCTTATAACTAATCCAAGGGTTGCCGACTTAGCCAAAAGATAACACAATTGTCCCCAGGACAGCTCTGGTTCCGTCCAGCACATTTGACCCTTAATCCTAGACGCGTAATGGACAACCCTAATTGGAGAACTGAATAATTCAAATATTTATTCATGCCAATGTAACATTATACAAATACTTAGCCATCTAATAGAGAAAAAGTAACTTTGAGTATAACTGAGAAACTTTGCTGTGTAATAATGAAAACGGCATCAAAAATCTGCAGCAGATTCGTACAAAATGTAGCTTGACGAAAAAGACTGTTGAAATGCTCAATAACCGCCTATTTACCTATTTCATAAAAATGTCTGAAAGAACTTAAGCTTAAGATTTTTAAAAGTACTAAATTTTAACTATTATCTTGAGAAGAAACGAACAAAAATGTTACACCATTTGAACATAATTGTACCGCAACCATTATTTTCACGATAAAAATGTACCATTGTCCAACTTTTAAAACCCCGATGTGATTTATTTGTTTGCTTTCAACTTTCCCGTGGTAAATAAATAATTTCTACTTCACGAGACTCCATACGAAATTTCCTATCTCCTTACCAAATTTTATTGCAATTGATTCAATGGTCGGTTTAGAAAACATGTCGCAGAAGGCGACCATGAAAAGACGCTTCAGGCTACAGGCTATGGGGCTAGCAACCAGTTTATATTAGCATGAGAAAATATGCTTGAAGTGACTATAAAACGTGGAACAGTCATGGTCACTACATGACTCTTCGTATGCTCTGCCTACCCATTCAGGAATACAGGCGTAATGTAATGTAACTATCATTATTTTGGTCATGATAGTTTTAAAATCTCAGTGTGATAATGATAATCTATGTGTACATTTTTTTATACAACAAGTTCCTTAGTAATAAAATAATTCATAGGACGCCATTGTAGAACTAATACTGATCATAACAAAGTTCTGAAGAGAGGCTCAATTACAAGTGCGTGAAACCATTAATTTCATAAGAACTAGTTCAAATAAGGCGTTCGACAAAATTGAAGTCTAAGAACAAGATTTACTTAATTTAAAATTTAAGATTCTTCTTTTATTATAATCAAAATTAACCTGCCTTTTATCCATCTTATAAATCAAAAGATTGTACTTCTAAAAACCATTAAACTGAATTAATTCATCCAATCCAAAGGGACAGAATTACCATTTCAAATCCCGTCACGTCTCCAATCCAAGCTTGATTGTTTCACCGAATCTTTATGTATTTTGAATTAATAAAGATAAATTTCAATCTTTCAATCGTTTTGTGAATCGCGATTGTTTTATTTGTTTTTAATTTGCTGTCCTTTCGTGGGTCAATGTTGATCTTTGTTGATCTTCGAACAATCTCTCTTGCCTTGTGCTTTATTTTTTTTAAGTTTTTGTTTAATTTACATACATACATCATGCCTGTTCTTTCAAACGGGGTAGGCAGAGCATACAAAACCCAAAAAAAAAACCATGACTATTACACGTTTCGTGGCTACTTCTTGCATATTTTTAACCCCCGACGCAAAAACGACTGGGTGTTATAAGATTGACGTGTCTCTCTCTCTCTCTCTCTGTGCGTGTGTGTGTGTGTGTGTGTGTGTGTGTGTGTGTGTGTGTGTGTGTGTCAATGTGTATGTGTCTGTCTGTGGCACCGTAACTCCCAAACGGATGATCCGATTTTAATTGTTTGAAAGTTACATCACTCGAGAGTGTTCTTAGCTATGTTTGGTGGAAATCGGTTCAGGTCTTCGAGGTCATCAGGTCATTTGTTAGGTGTGGTGAGAATGTTACACGTTCAGTAATTTTTAATTATATGTTGATAATCCCTCTAAATTGTTTTGTTAATATTGCAGTACCTATAGTGCAGATTTTTTCATATTTTTCAACGTATAATTTAGGTTTCGAGTTGGCAGGTATGATAGTGACAGGTTGCTAGCCTCTCCTGTCACCTGAAACAAATCTAAACATCCTTAGTCACCTCATACGACATTAACGGAAGAATTGGAGAGGTAGGGTTGGATAAAACAACTGTTATAGTTACAAAATATCATCAAAATACAACCATATCCCAACTTAGTCCATAACTAACCACTATGGTTACATTAAGCCCTAACCCTTAGGTGCATACGGTATCAAAAATGATACCATGTCTTTTCACCACTCTAAAATATTTTTATTCTTTCTCGCCACCTTCTAATACCAGTATTTTGTTACCTTTGCTCAAATACTTCAAAGAAAAAAAAGAACTGTCAATCCTAGTACAGCCATTTTTATACTAAGTGTCAAAAGTTTGAATTGTGCGGCTACTTTTTGCAAAAGGTGAAATTGCAAGTTTTCATATTTTTTTATCTGGCGGATCATGAGATATTTCCAATCGGAAAAATATGTATAAGAAAGGTTAGTATTTCTATTTATCGGGGATTATAGAAGTTTTTGTGAGATTTGTGTTAATACAATTGTTTTTTGAGTTTCCAGTTGGTATCGAAAATGATACTCCATGCGATGACGACTTTTTTTGTAGTATCAATAATGATACTCCATGCACTATGCTTACTTTTTCTACTAGCATGGTTTACAGAAATTTTTGAGTTTTTTATACTTTACCATTATTTATCAAGTAGTGTGGGCATGTTAATAAAAGCTTATTTACATGCCCAACATCACCACATAGGGTTTGTCTTAGAAAAGGACGTAGAAGCACTGTTGATTCAGTTAGAAGGTGGAAAAATATCGGAAGACAATGCCGAGTCCGAAGGAGATGATCTGGAGTTTTCTTAATCACTCGAAGACCTGCAAACAATTCTCGAGGAAGAAGAAACAACAGAAGAACCTACAAGTATGGCAGAAGAATTAAATTTTATAGAAAAACCTGGTTTAACTAAGATCCTCAGATCCTCATTTTATTAAACGAGAACAGGCCATAGACGAGTTCACAATATCCGTATATACCCATAAACACACAAAAACATGAATTTCATTTATAGCTAATGTTTTGCGATTGTTAAAATTCTATTTTTGAAGTTTATATTTTATTGACTAATTATTTTAGAACATATTTTTTTAGTGCTTGCTCCATGGAGTATCAAAAATGATACAAAGTGTTTTCGTAAAAAATAATATATAAAAAAATGAATAAGATTTTTTTTACTATTTTTCCTGGCATTCACCCATATTTCCCAACCACATATATTTTTTTCGTAAAAAAAAAATTAAATCATGCACCTAAGGGCTAAACTTCATATCAGTAATTATGGAAGAGTTGGGAATATTAAATGGGTATTACTGAACATTTTGGGATGGCGTAGGCTTAAGTGGAGGCACGTGGGGTAAGACGCAGTTTGAGGGTACAGATGTGGTGAAAAATCTTTTTATATCATATTTTTTTCGTCGAGTGTCGGGTTTAGAATAGCATCTTTTCATTTGTTCCGTGGATGTCGTAGGAGGCGACTAAGGAATTAGGTTAGAGCCGCCTCACACTGGCCACTCAGTGGCGGCCACACTGGAGCGTCTAGTGGCCGCCACAAGCTTCGGACGCGTTTCTCCATACATTTTAAATATACTGCATCGGCGCACACCGAGCGTTTGAGTGGACCGCGCTCGCTACTTGTGGCCGCGTTTTGTCCTTCGACTCGCGCGCACACACGGCCACAGTCGCCGGCTTCTCTTAGTATAATAAGCAACAATAATCAAATCAAAAGACCGTCCATTTTTAACAAAAACACGTCCGCTCTGTCGAGATACTTGCTATGCAGTGTCTCGTTTTACTTACCGCAAGTGGCAGCCACTAGTGGCCGCGTGCAGCCACCAGTGGCAGCCACTGGTGGCTGCGTGTAGTGGTCTGACTGAACCACTGGTGGTCGCGTTTAGTGGCGGCGCTTAGTGGCCATAATATGCGGGGGCCCTTATGGTGTATTTTAAACGACGCTAGCATTCTTTCACTATTACGAGTATACCTGCAAACTTAAAAACAATAAAAAGAAGTGCAGGCATGATATCGGAACCGTGGGGGCCAGTCCGAGCGCGCTTGCCGTCCAATTACGCTACATAGTCAAAACTATTAGTGTTTAACGTTACATGGCCACTTCTAACTAATTTTTCAAATATAACATTTTTCAATTAAGGGGTTCAATACATAGTGATAGGTGGCTAGCCTATCGCATAACTATAAAAATTTTCTTAATCATCTCTTATGACATCCGCTGGAAAAATTATGAGTTGTTATTACATAGCTAGACAGCACATGGTTTATGTATTATCATTCATAGACATGTCGGCACCATTCGGAAATATTCGTGTGTTCCGAGTTTTCACGACGAAAAACAATTTTTCTTTACACCTGCTTAGGGGACTAGCTCTGAAGCTAGAGTTGAGAATACTTAAAAACTTTTGTTCCTTGTACTTGAAAATGTTGCCTAAGACTTAGGTACACCAAAAGTTATGAATAATAAATGTCGTTTTTGTACAACGGCTGCTTACAAGGAACACGTATAGATGGAGCTATCTACTTCCTAAATTTGCGAAAGACTCCAATAGAGAGATCTCTCTCCAGGCAGATGTTGCCTGGGGACCGAAGTCCGCCGAGAGGAAGTTGGACGTTGTATTCATGCAATCGATTAACAAAACTTTTCCACTTACCTACTATGGTCGAAAAAAAATTAGGTTTTCTGAAATCAAAAGTGAGAAGATTCATAGACTAAAGTCATCAATGTAGCCTACCGGATTAGCAAGTTGAAGTGGCAGAGCAGTGGCAGAGCAGACAGCCGATGAGGTCAAAAAGTGCTTGAGTGGAGACCACGGCCGTGGTAGCCCAGCGGTTCGACCTGTGGCCTCTCAAGCAGAGGGTCGTGGGTTCAAACCCACTGCTCTGGCTCGCACCACTGAATTTTTCGAAATTTACAATTTGATATTTATCACGAGCTATTCGGTGAAGGAAAACATCGTGAGGAAACCTACACACAACGATGAAGTAATTCAACGTTATGTGTGAAGTTCCCAATCCACACTGGGCCCGCGTGGAAACTATAGCCCAAGCCCTCTCATACTGAGAGGAGGCCTATGCCCAGCAGTGGGACGTTAGGCTGATGATGATGGAGACCACGGACCAAACACAGCGTAGGTCATTCACCTACAAGATACCGATGACCTTATAAAGGTGGTCAGAAGACGCTTGCAATTTGCAAAAGGAATTTAATTCATGAGCCACCATAGAACCCTTTCAAAGAAAAAGACATTACAATTTCCCTTGATAATTATTGGGGTCAATTGATTCCATGCTAGCTTATGAATTAAAGTTCTTGCGTACATTATTGAAGTCGAAAGGGGAGGATATAGCTGAGATGATAATGAGGATAATGATGTCTGTGATACAAAGTAGGTATATCCCACATTGTCACCCCACACTTCCTTACTATTTAAACAATATATGGACACACGAGCTTTCCTTGAGAGGGTTCCATTTACATAATCTGCCTATTAAGATTTCACAAGCCCATGCATATTCCGTGACAAGCAAATTTGATTTAATTTCCGAGCATAAATAATGATTCTGAGACGAGGATTAAATTTAATGACATTAATAGACTATTATGCGAGGCGTTTGAGGAAAAACTGGGGCGAAAATTGCAATCCTTATCGAGAATTTCGTGTGAAAAAGTGGCCGTAGAAATTTTTAAAGAGAGAAGTGGTTATATCGGCTGAAATAGTCACGTTTTTGTCTGTCACTTTTTGTATGCTCTGCCTACCTCATTTGGGAACACAGGCATGTTGCTTTAACTTCTAGAATGAGATAATGATAAAACTAAAAAAAAGGAAAAATTGTGATGTACAGTCAAAGAATTTGATGACTGTGCCACTTTGGACCCTTTTACTATCTACTAGTCAAAGCAATATGAAACTCATTATGAAAAGGTTCAAAGTGGTACAGGTATCAATTTCTTTGACTGTACATTACCATACAAACTTCCACCCTAAAGTTAGTTTGAACGAGATTTTTACCTTTAATTTACCTAGTCAATGGTACGCAACCCTTCGTGTGCGAGCCCGACTCGCACTTGGCCATTTTTTCCATTTTAAATAATTCTCGCGGTAGTTTCACCTTTAAACGTGATAAATCCCTAATAAGTTCTCCTCACGCATCTCATTATTATCTTCTACTTAAATCTTAAAATCCTCAAAATAAACAATAATAATTTGCATTAGGGTCTATTCCGCCCGAAGTTGGATTCAAAACGACGCAGCTTCTGTATTATAATGGAACCCACAATTATTTTCCAACAAAGCCAAACCCAGCGTTGAACTGAAAATTGCTATCATTTTCTTATTTCCTTATTTCCTTGAGCCTTAAACAACTGGTTAGAAGAGAATCGGAGTCTTGGTCTGGGTTCCGTTTTTAGAAAAAAAACATACAGCTGAATTAAGAATCTTCTTTTCTGAAGTCGGTTAAAAAAGAGGGGAGAGGACTAAAACTTTACATGCGTTTTGAAATAGTACAAATTGCTGATACTTGCACACTTAGGTACCAATTTCTTATGTGGATGTTGTAAGAGGCTACTCTGTCATTGTTATACCTTTTTCATCTAACTTTAACACATAGGTACATATATAAAACTACCGTGAGACTCACTCATAGTGAAAATCAACGAATTACTTAGCTCCAGATGATGGATCACGGATTGATCCGAAACATGTCGAGCTAATCTCGGTATATACAACGTGAGTAATCCGTTAATTTTCACTACATAGGTACATTTTGTATTTCAAAATGTCGAGCTAAAGTTTAGACACTAAAGCTTCGGCTTTTCAAATTTGCAGCAAATTGTAATTTCGAGTGCATTACAGTTAGACAATAGCCATATGAATCGCTATCATAATGTTACCTGCCAATCGCTATCATCATGTTTACCAGCTAACCCTGTGAGAAATGTCTGATTCCATTAAATAATATTTATCTGCAGTTTTTTGAAACAGTCACTTTCGCATTCACATTCAAACATTCGCATCCTGGACATTCACATTGACAAATGTGTACATTTTGACATTCGTGACATCCTAGCCAGAATAGAAGCGAATGGTGCTCTGTTGTCTCTGTCTACCCTGAAGGAAATAGGGCGTGATGTTTATGTATTTATACATACATACATAACCGTCACGCCTTATTCCCTGCGGGGTAGGCAGAAACGACAGAGCGCCACTCGCTTCTATTCAGACATACTTCTTTCGCTTCACTAATATTCATCACTCTCGTCATGCACGCTCGACGGTTTCGAGTACTCCTAATTTGGCCTCCCTTTAATACATCGCCAATCTGGTCGATATACGTTCTTCGAGGGCGCCCTCGACCGACTTGCCACAATGTATGTATGATAAAAGGGTAATAACAGTGACTTGTTGCTAGCCTGTCACTTAAAACATACCGACAGTCGTTTAAGAGCGTGCAAACAAAATTCGAAGATTTTGATGTTTTTCAAATGCTTTAGAAAGCTATAAATCCTTAAGTTTTTAAAGAAAAACTACTGTAACATATGAATAAACTCTTTTTCTAGGGATTAACGGAAAAAAATATTTTATTAGCAACACAGATTTCTTTTACTTAGCCAATTTGTTCAAGGGTTTTCACAAAAATACGCGTCAGAGCTGTCTTTCACTTGAAAATTTTCCATTAAAATTTACCATAAAAGATATAAACTTGTTATTATCTGATAGACAATATAGTCTACTGGGGATTAACGGATTAACATGAATCAAATTATTGGTTTTTATTATTCAAATATCATTTTACATAATTTCAAAGTTGAACCATTACTTTATTTTTTTTCTCATTGATTTTAATGTAATTACAAATGAAACAATTTTATTGTAAATTTACAGAATATGTTTAGTCTAACCATATTTTTTTCATGGCTAAATATGAGTTAATTTACATTTCACGATTTTTTAAACATTGGTCCAAAACCACTAAGGTCAGGTAGGGGAAGAGAAACGCAGGGATAAGAGGGCTCTACAGACCATAATCACTCATAACTCGACGAGTTATGATCTGTGGTGCCTCTTACCCCTGCCCTGCCCCTGAACTTCTCTTCCCCCACCTGATCTTATATTACGTTCGTAAAAAATGTGTGCGCCCTCTTAATCGATAAAATTTTGTTTCAATATAAATATTTTAAGTTCCGAGGGATTTTTAAGGATCCCTAAAAAGAGATTATTATCTCGCTTAAAAAATCGATGTCCGCCGGTGTCTTTTTTTATTCATTCGAGTACTTCATCGTGCTGTCCTCATTAGGACTGTACTTTATAGTACCTATACAGTCGGTCTGGTTAAACTTAAGTAACTGTATGCCATGCACTTTGCGTTATCTATAAAAGTATATTTTATCCTGTATAAGTAAGTATACAACACAATAATCTTTATTTAATGGAGTCACTAAAATAGAGAAAATGTCGCTGCTTTGCGATGACAGTGTGGTATCTCGGAAAAATCTGATTTTTTTTTATTTGAAAATCAAAACCGCCGTGTTGCGTTTCATTTGCTACAAAAACGTGGTATTTTTTAAGCATACGGTTGCGCCTTGGGGAGGGAAAGAGTTAGCAGGATCGTGTCAAATAGCTTTGTCACGTTCTCACTTTGGGCGGGATACTTCACTTCGAAACCGTGACAATTCAGTTGGCACCGCACTCGCAACGAGTGAAGTGCTCCCGGTTTGCACAAAAAATGTGACATCACAATTATACCACATTTTATTTGCGAAGGAATGTTTCATGATATTGATTTATTTTTGAAATACAGTGAGGTATAAGTATTTAACACGATGTTCTTGTAAAACATGTACGCCAAAATAATGTGATAAATAGTTATGTCACGTTGTCCAAGAAAAATAAAGTTTTTTATTTGTGAATTTTCTTAAAATGACACGTTGTCGTGAATGAATTATTTAGGAACACGAAATTATCGAGTTGGATATGTTTTTATGTCTCGTTTTTCACGACAATATTTTCTGTCAAACTTTACACATTTCAAAATGTTACGTTGTGTAGACTAAAGTAAAGTGATTGTGTTATGTATACTTTTTAAGATGGGATCATGATCTTGAAGTTTAGTTCCATTAGAAAAGGCATTTTAGTGAGCTAATTTTCCTAAAAATACAAAGGGTTAAAGCCGCACTCAGATGGAACTTTTCTGCCTGAGAGAGGGGATTTCCCCAGGTTAGAAAGACTACATAGATTTTTTTTAGCTTGATTCCTCTGAATGTTATAAATGTTGAATTAAGTCTACGACTTAACTTAAAATTTACGACGGAAGGAGTCCTGAAAATTCTTGTAAGTATAGATAAGCATGTAGGCGAAATATATTATGTCATTGTGACACTCAACTGGATTCATGATCAGAATAAGAAAGCTTATAATGGTTCCAGCTCTCTAATTCCGCTAATCCCAATAAAATATCGCAGGCTTGACTGTGTATTTGATTGTGATTAGTGTCATGATTACCTTTGACTTGACTGTGGATTTAGGATCAATATTTTGTATTTTATATTAGACTATTGTCCATTCGATTAGCAACGGTCATTTTGCACTGTGA
>BHDV01018388.1:100830-119721 GCA_005406045.1 Adoxophyes honmai
TGGGAACATACTTAAAATCAATTTCAAACTTCTTTTGACGATTTCTCGAAAGTGCAATTTTAGCAAGTGTAAGTTTAATGTTTTTAAAAAAAAAAAGTATGAGACTTAGGGTCATGATTGTTTCTGTGTTAAATAGCTTATTTAACATAGATTTAGGAACTGTGCTTAACTCAATACCTGCCATAAGGACCCTTTAGCCATGGACTGTCACATGTAAGTAGTTGCTAGATGCTAGTCTGTCGTCTAAAGCACACTTAGACCTTGTAAAGATACGATACTCAACAATAAAAAATCAGTGAACTCACCTTTTGATTTTTCCTAGATTTCACATTAATCCTTTATTATCTTACACTATTCGGCATCAGACGTGGGAAGACTTTATAAAGAGAATGCAAGCAATACGCAAATTAATTCTCTTTCTACATAATAGAGCCAATTTTGAAGCCAAGATTTGTATTTATTTATATATTTCAAGTGTTATTATAAATCTAGTCTAATTAAAATTAAAATTATATTTGACAAACGACCGTCCCTAGAAAATATTTGTTTATTTGCGAATGGGATTGGACTTTACAAAAAGATTAGTTTCTTGATAGATTAAATTATTTCTTAG
The DNA here is from genome assembly GCA_005406045.1 of Adoxophyes honmai. Lineage (NCBI taxonomy): Eukaryota > Metazoa > Arthropoda > Insecta > Lepidoptera > Tortricidae > Adoxophyes > Adoxophyes honmai. The sequence goes on from BHDV01018388.1 coordinate 101,444, forward strand.
ATCTCATCTTTAAGGACTTAAGCGATTATTACTTCTGAACTCAATTAGTTGGATTGTCTATCTAAAGACAAAATGAAATATTTAATTCGATAGTTTATTACCTTAACTTAACTCAGGTACTTCAAATGACGATCATAAAAGTGTTTTGGGTTTCGGTACAACCTTGTAGCAGTATTAGTCCGCTTTAAATACAAGCACGTGAGGGGTATTTCTTCATTGTCAGCTTCACAGGCAACGTGTTAAGCTTCACCTATAAAGTATAGCCGTAAAGGATAAACAACTAGAGAGTGTATCCTTTAAACCTGTATACGTCACATTTTCTTTTCAGGAATCATGCAAAAAGGACAGCATGGGCAATTTATGATTTTTATGTCGTCATATTTCGGAGATGAGCCATCAAAAAATGTTACGAGCTATGAAACTTCTAGGAATAAGGTAGAGCACGAAATTTTGAATAAAATTTTACTGTTTTAACTTGTTTTAACTGATTTTCGGTATTTTGTCGTTTTGGTCTTTCTCATACTGAGCTACTCAAAAATGACGGAACTGCTTAAAAACCAGTTAGTAACTAGACCTTGCCCACTATGCTACTCAAACGCGTTTTCTTGCATTTCATAGTACATACTTATTGTCAATTTAGCGACTCTAAAAAAATCTCTACTCTACCACTACTCTACTACTCGTGACCACGGTCGTTGTAACGTGGCCAAAACGTTGAGGTCAAACAATCATAATTAATCAAAGCAATAAAAGTAAGCCCTAAGTAATGCCCCGTGTGGTGCCGGGTTAGAATAGCACCTCCCCCTTTTTTCCCGTGGGTGTCGTAAGAGTCGACTCTGGGAATGGGTTAGTGTATTGTGGGCGATGGGCTAGCAACCTGTCACTGCAATATCACGTTTATCCATCTGCTTACCCTGAATTAGCTAAACGTGGCACTGGATCTTTTGAATTCATGTGCTCTGCCTACCCCTCAAAGGAATACAGGCGTGAGACATACATGTATTTGTATAAAAGTAAGAAATGGATATTATGTCGTTGATGAACTGACAAATACACAGATGCAACTTTCACCGCCCTACTTTTTGGATTGGGGGTTAAAAATAAAGCAAGCGAAACCCTCATTTGCAAAAAAAAATGGTGTGTCGCATCGTTTGACGTCCTGTGCCGGAACTAAGTGCATTAAAAAGTTTGCCATTCCGGAATTACAGCCGCAATTGTAGCTCTAAACCTACTGGAGCCGTCGTATAGTATAATTCAAAATATGTATCATATTCAGCCACTTGGTGGGTTCCGGAAAACGGCCAGCGACGTCGAGGCAGGCCGAGAAGAAGATGGCGGGACGAGTTGGACTCTTACGCGGCGGACTGGCCTGACATCACGCAAGACCGAGAGTTGTGGAAGTCAAAAGGAGAGGCCTTTGCCCAGCAGGCTAACAAAAAAAAAATATACAAATCCTATAGCGTTTATTGTAACCACGACACGTTCTACGGATGATTTGATGATTACGTGTGTTACTCACACCCTTGATGGTCTTGGGATCGAACCCCGGGCTAACACCTCTAAATTTTCTGGAATCGAAAGCAAATCTAATTTGGTATTTACCACGAGTTATTCGGTGAAGGAAAACATCGTGAAGAAACCTACACACAACGAAGAAGTAATCAGCACTGGGCCCGCGTGGGAACTATAGCCCAAGCCCTCTCATACTGATGGGAGGACTGTGCCCTGGAGTGGGACGTATTTAGGCTAGATTATTATTTATTTATGCCTGAGACCAACAAAAGTCATCTCCGGTAGGTTTTTAACTCCCAGCAGCGCTCAATTTTGCGCTTTTCGCGAACTTTGAGCGAGGAATTTTGCTCAACTTTTTAGTTTTTAGTTTTAGCGGAGCTGTTAGTGATTTATACTTTCGTTATTGCAGTTTCGGATGTCGGAATTCATTTGTAATTCCAAGTTGGGAATTCCGGATTTAACATTACGTCGTAAATAGATGTAAAGTTATACGTGCAAAAACAAGTACGTAGTAAGGTGATCTTAAATGGCAATTACATTTAGTAATTTGCCGCAAGCCGTATGCGGCGACCGTATAGTGTAAAAGACGCGGTAATCGACCGCATGCGGCGAGCGACAGCTGTACCATCGCGAACAGGGATTGTTGAGCCACTTACCTATGTCTAACTATCTATGACTTATCTTATCTATTACTTATCTATGTGTATTATAACTTGGTCGTGTAATACTAATCCAATAGCTGACATCTAGTCGGTCACATCGGTCATTGATTACACGTCTAAATTGCAAACAGTGGCAAGTGGCTCAACAATCCCGGTTCGTGACTGTACAAGCAGACTTGAATGTCTAGTTTATTCAAACGCTCATGAACTCGATAACGAATTCGTTTGCGAGTTATCGCGGAATTGTATGGTAACGTGTCGACCGTGGCAGTTGAGCAAACGTTCCGCTGGCGGCGCTGTCTCAGTTTCCATAACTCGCAAACGAATTCGTTAACGACTGCATGATCGTTTTGAACGCACTAGACGCTCAGGTGACGGCGAACAACCTAAAAACGACGTTTGTTAGCCAAAATAGTGTAGAACGATCAGTGATAATTACTTCTTTAAAAAGCTAAATGATTCAGTCATTTTTTGCCAAAAGTTCTCAATCATTTTTCTTACCTGCCACCTCAGTGACGCCCACTTCTAGACATCACAACTTGAGCCTTTCCACGAACTCATTTTCTAAGCAAATTCATCAAAGATGGCCGATGATTACTTTACCGCTTTGATCCGGTTAAATCCAGTTTTTCTTTTGTTGTTAAAAGATAACTCTATCTCGTAAACAAGTTAGATGAGCGTCCACGTTGATATTTGAATGTAAATGACCTTAAATATAAAAGGCATAAAGGTTATTTTGAAAGTCGTGAGTGCTATTCAGCTATGTCCACACCAGTGCGCTTTCACGTTCATCTTGCGTCTTCTTCTGACGCATGCCCGTGCAACCACAGCGTATGCGGTGAAACTAGATCCGTCCTCAATGAAGACGCGCTGGCGGCATACGCTGTCGTTGGTGATTGCACGGGCATGCGTCAGAAGAAGACGCAAGGTGAACGCGAAAGCGCACTGGTGTGGACATAGCTTTTTGGATATATTGCCCGCCGTGAACCTGACAACTTAAAGAAACTTGTGGTTGTTCGGAAAATAGATGGCAAGCGGCAATGAGGCAGGTCTCCTACCCGATGGTCGGATCAGGTCTCTGCTCTCACAGGCCGCAGTGTCGACCCCCATGAAGATAGCCGAGGACAGGATAGGGTGGAAGCGATTGGTGACAGATGTCATCAGAGAACAGAAGCAAGACCGACACGACAAATTACTAAAGGTCATTTGATTACCGAGTGATCTGCGTCCGTAGAATAAAAAACCGGCCAAGTGCGAGTCGGACTCACGCACTGAGGGTTCCATACAAACCGATTACAACGCTATCTAGTGACAGATTTTCGAACTAATGATAAATTTTAATTTTATTTATTAAAAAAAAACTACTAAATAGATATTGTTCAAACCAATATTTTTTGATAGTTTTTATGGTAATGTACATCATATATTTTTTTTAGATTTATCACTCTTTTATTTTAGAAGTTAGAAGGGGGGGGACACAACTTTTTCCACTTTTGAAGCGTCTGTCGCGCAAACTATTCACTTTAGAAAAGTATGATGTCAAAAACTTTAATATCATTTTTAAAGAGCTATCCATAGATACCCCACACGTGTGGGTTTGATGAAAATAAAATTTTTGAGTTTCAGTTCCATGTATGGGGAACCCTAAAAATTTATTGCTTTTTTTTTAATTTTGTGTCCCAATCTTAATGCGGTTTACAGAACACATCTACTCACCAAGTTTTATTAGTATAGTTTTCATAGTTTCGGAAAAAGTGGCTGTGACATACATACGGACGGACGGACGGACGGACGGACAGACATGACAAATCTATAAGGGTTCCATTTTTTGCCATTTGGCTACGGAACCCTAAAAAAAGGCGTTACATTTTATGTCAAGACAAAAAAATGCTCAAATTTGGTTTTTTTTACGAAAAAACACTTTTTATAGATTTGAAAGCGCTTTGTGTGTTACCTCAGTAAATTTTCCCAAGGGAGTCTGACGCAGTGTTCAGGACAATCAATCTACCTCCAGTACGTAAATGAAGACGGAATAAAACTTCGTAATTCCAGTCAAAAACAGGGATTTATACGTAACCCGTTCTTAATTCTGCAGGATCCCATTTCGCGAATCAGTGAGCGCAGAAGGCCACTTTTACACCGTTGTGAAAAAATAAACTAACTAACAAAAATGTCATTTTCTGCACATATTTTTTTAGCTAACTGTACCTTCTGCCTATTGTAATAAGTAATAGTACCTATTATGTATAGAGGGTCCAAGCTCGAACGAAAGTCATGTCTAGGCATAAAAAAATAGTTGTCTCTTTCTATCTGTACCTGCTTGCATGCGAAATTGAAACTTATGAAGTTACCTGAGCGTTCTTAATGCATTGATCGCTGCTGATTCAAAACTGGTTTTGCGACGTAGAGTAAAGTGACCAGTCGCCAGTTATAATATATTAATACTACAGAATAATAGAAATAACAATACCAATATTATTTATTTTTTATTACTAGTATAAGTGTGTTCTCAAACGAGATATACTTAACTCTATGATTATTTCACAGCCACTTCTACCATAGTTTTAGGTTTACAAACATAGAAGAAGTATTATAGTGGCAGGTTGCTAACCTATCGCTTAAAGCCTAAATAAACCTCATAATTTAGTCGCCTCATACGTCATCCACGAAAGAAATGTAGAGGTTTTATTCTATTCCGACACTACACAGAATGGCTAAAGAAAGTATTAAAAAAAACTTCTGTCCCGTGTGACTGGAGTCCAATTTTTCCCCTCATGAATATTCGACATCAACGTCTGACCAAGATTGAGTCTCTGAAGATGATTATTAACTACGCCATATTGAATTTGCGGGCAACTAAAATTGGATTCCTCTAATTGGAGTATTCAGGTTGGCTTAATGTTTTACCTTACTATTACTTAATTAATAATTTGCACACACATATCAGCAAAATCAAGCGCGTTCATAGTTGCAGTGGAAGAATATAATTTATGTCCTTCATCTATTTTTTTATTATAACCTTTTAGGCTGTTCTGCATTTACTTTTCTCAAACTTTTCAGGTATTAGTTGATAAAAAAATCACACATTTGAATTCCCAAATGGGGTAAGCAGAGCAAGCGAAACGTCACATAGACAAAACTATGATTATGCAATACAATAAGCAATTACTTACGCAATAAATGTTTACTCTATTTTCTTCTACGTGATAGTGTACAGGTATTCCTCGATCAAATTCGCTAAAATTTAAAAACTACTAAATAGTGTTTGCTAATTATTTCACGTTTTGCAGCCACTTGTACGTTTTGACTTACAATAAGGTGATAAGTTGTTAACCTATCACCTATCACCTATATCAAATTACAAAATCTTCGGAAGGCATCACAAAGTATAACCGACACCAGGCCAGTAGGAGCTGTCAAGAGTTCTACTGACCATTATCTAACTAACATCAAAAGTAAATTTAAAACCCTGCTCAATCCAAATTGCCTCCAACAAGGCGCAAAGGAAACGATAAAAGTTGCGGCCAATCCGTCCCCAGACATAGTAAGAAAACATAAAAGTATGAGCCCGTCTCTTCGAGGGACGAAGTGAGAATTTGTGCCAAACGCGTTACTACCGTAACTCACTTCGTTGTGTACAGTCAGGGTCTGATACATGTATACACTTTAGTACCTTTTCTAATTAACCTCATATTTGAACTCTCGCATGAAATTGTCACTGCGATCACAGTGACAAAGTACCAAAGTGTAACCATGTATCAGACACTGACTGTACTCTGCGGTGTCGGTATCGAGTTAGAAACACGTCTTCATTTTCAGGGTTCCGTACCCAAAGGGTAAAAACGTGACCCTATTACTGAGACTTCGCTGTCTCTCTGTCCGTCTGTCCGCCTGTCACCAGGCTGTATCTCACGAACCGTGACAGCTAGAGAGTTGAAAGAGAGGCTCCTATAGAAAAAACATGTTTCTTTTGCTGTTTTTGAAGCACGCATGTCGTGAGAGCGACTACTAAGGAAATAGGTCAAGGTATGTTTTAGGTGACAGGCTAGCAATGTCATTATTTAAGTAACTGGAACTGTGGAAACATGAAATACTTATGGTTGTTTGTGCAATGTGCATTACTTAGCTTAAAACCTAGAAATATGCTGGAAATGGCTGCCATAAGTGAAATTGTCATGGTTTTGACTATGTAACATTTTTTATGCTCTGTCTTTCTGGGGATTTGGGAATACAGGCGTGATTTATGTTTCTACGTGTGTGTATGTTTTTGTAACGTTTCGTATGTTGTAACGTGTGTATCTATTTTTGAAACTCGGTGATACAACACGTTTTGTGTTAATCCTCGCGGTTCATCAGTTCATTCAACTCACCAGCCGCAATCGTGCCGTCTGACGTCGCGACGGCAATATGGAGCACAGGAGATCCGACCGTCGCCCAACTGTTGCGACAGCAAGTCGTAAGCGATCAGGCGTCTCTACGGCAACACGGAGGACGACACTGCTGAACGCTAGTCCAACCAAAGAGACGGTCGATCGGCTAATGCGTATAGTGTGGTGTAAATCAATCGGCGAAAGCCTCCGCGTCGACAAATTATTTGATTTGATTTGATTTGATTTGACAGGTCTGGTGAGACCCTAAGAACTCGTTCCCACCATGTCAGGCGTCGGCATTTTATATGAAGCTATTCAACACGCGCTCGACAATCGGATCCGACATAAAATGTCGGGCGTTTTGTCAGCCCGCACGGCGATAAAAAATTGTGCCGGGAGCACTGTTCACATCAAATCGGATGTCGGGCCGACCCAGCTCGCGCCTCACCCCTGTACATCCCGCGCGTCGCGTTCGCGCATTCACATTATCGTGGCTGACAGCCGACTGGTGTGAATAGAGGTCCCAACACCCGATAAAAAATCGGTCCGACGTCCGACATGGTGTGAACGAGCTCTAAGAGTCCGTGGTAACGCTGCGAGCGAGTAGGTAAGACCGTAGCGAAGCGGCAACTTGTCCGCCTTCTGAAATTCCGACTTAAGCCGTGACTTTGCTCTGTGGTCCAAACTAGGTAACATTTAAAAATTTAAGTTTTAATAAAATAAAAGGGATACACTCAAGTGTTTCTGAGGTTAGCTCGACATGTTACGACCCATTATCAGGAGCGATGTTCTACGATGTACTTAGTGCCCGTAATTGGCCTGAGAAGTATCGAGCTGATGATGAAGCCAAGGATAGGTACAATAGGGGACAAATATGTCCCACGACATGTCAAGCGAAGCCGGCCGATTTCGCCTGACATATTATCTGGCGACATGGCGCGACTGTCTGTCGTATGTCGTTGTATGTCGTTACGTTACACTAGCGACATGTCGAGCGAAGTGCAGCAACGTCGCGCAACTTCGCCAACGCTGCTAGGGAACCGTGTCGTGGGAAATTTGTTGTTCATTTCACATTTACTTAATGATATTTTGACATAGGGTAAAGTCACCAGTAATGGACAAAGAACCAGTAATGGACTATGATTCTTATTTACTACCCACTAAGGAAAAGTCATTTGTTTTACAACAATCAATTCACGACTCTATGGTCTTTAAATTATGAATGAAGTGTCCATCACTGGTGCTTGTCAGCTTAAACCTTCCATAACTGGTGCCGTTACCCTAGTTGTATTTAAAATGTCATTTTTTTTTATTGTGTCCTGAAGAAATTTGAAAAAACAATTTCAGGAAACCTACACACAGCGACGAAGTAATTCAACGCTGTGTGTAAAGTTCCAAATCCGCATTGGGCCCGCGTGGGAACTATAGCCCAAGCCCTCTCATCCTGAGAGAAGGCCTGTGCCCTGCAGTGGGACGTATATAGGCTGATGATGATGATGATGATTGAATTCCTGACATGTTTTTATTTCAGCAAATTTGTGCCTATTTTTATTTTTTATTAAGTTTTGTTTACAATTTCACGATATTTTTGTGAATTACTTGTATCTGTCATGAAAATTAGGTACAAGGTACAATGTGTGTTTTCAAAATGAAATAAATAAATCTATCTATCTATCCTCCTGACGACCAGCGTCAAATTATGTGCAATTCAAAACTGACTCTTAATGTCAATAGACAAAGTTACAAATGACTAAGGCTATTCCTGTGTGGACATTCCAGTCTGCGACTCGCGAATGTTACTTCATTTAGCCACGCGCCCCGAATTCAGAACAACACCCCCAAACTAGGTTTCAGGTGCATCTTTTTCACTTGCATTGGGGTGTGGACGCTGAGATTATACCTTCTGCCAGAGAATTCGTTTGCTTGAAATCTGCACTTTGAAAAACTAAAAATTTTTATTGTTGTATGAGTTTAAAAAAAAAAGTTATATGGTTCTATTTCTATTAGGGTGTTACCCTGTTACCAGAACGATCGATCGATCGCCGATGGACGGCATCGGTCGACGTCGATCGTAAAATATGTATTTACTTTAGAACTTAGGTCGAACAAAGCGGTTTTTTTTATTTAGTTTCAAATTAACACGCTTTACAATAATGTCGATCGCTTATAGAAAATAAAAAAAACCGATCTTAGGTTCATACGACATTTTTTTACCAAATAAGCTTTGCGTTAAATGAGACACAAAAATAAATTCACGAAACATGTATTCTATTTTTTTGGCACAATATTAATAAAACACTGGTAAAATACAACAAAACTCTTATAAACAATACGCAACTATCAAAATCGTCCACAAGACTGACAAAACAAATCAGAGAAGTAGGCAAAAAAGCGGTAAAAATCTAATAAATATTAAATCAATATTTAAATAGCATAAGTAGCGACTTTTTATATCATATATTATATCTACGGCTGTTTGTATAGCTTCCGTTTTCCGTATATTTTCCTCGAATAAAATCTTCCATAATTCAATTTTTTATCATTTTTAAGTTGATGCGATATTTCTTTATTTGTCTTGTTTAAACATCTGATCACTCAAGAGGTCCAGGGCTGAAAAATATATGCAAAATTAAAGCTAAGCGTCCACTTGTCGGTATCGTACGCATCGGACTTATCGTACGCAACGGATCGTAGTATTCTTTGTATATAAACTCATACAAGTGCGTCCACCTGTCCGCATCGCACGTCGACGTCATACGGAATGCCGATCAGTGGACGCACCCTGCGCGCTAATATCCAAATACTGTTTCCTTTTTTTAGCTTTTTTTTCAATTCTTCCTCTTCTGCCAACAAACAAGCCACAACGACAAATTGTTCTTCATCGCTTTCGTCCATTCTCACGGAGTCCACCCGTGCGCTCACTACGAAAATTCGAATGTACTGGCATCCTCAATCCGTTTGCTAGTACTCACCGTCGGTAATCCGTACGCTGCCGATACAGTGGACGCACTGTAAAAAGTTTAACCGTTTGATGCGATGCGTCCGTTGCGTACGATACGACATGTGGACGCTTACCTTTAAGCTCCAAACGCGCTGACAGCGAGAGCGGAGCGGTGCGGCGCGGTGGCGGGATGGTACGAACGAAACGCTTGTCGCTGGTGCAATTTTGCGCGCTCTTTCGATTGATTACAAATACTACAACCGATACTGTGACGCCACCGCTTCGCTCCAACCCGCGTCCGCTGTTAGTGCGTGAAGAGCTTAATTTATTTCGTCAAAATAATTTATTTCAGAGAAATTCCAGAAATAAGGTACCTACAATACAAAATTTTCTATATCACGTTTAACCATCCTGGTCACCCTGAAATTGCTAAACGTGGCACAGGATTTTTGGATTCTTGGTCTCTGCCTACCCCTTCTTGGGAATACAGGCGTGAGAATATGTTTAAAATATGTATGTACAAAATTTGCTCAGATTTTAGAAATCTTTGCATGGACCTCTTTAAAATCAAGGGCACAATCAATTTAACATAAGGAAAAAAAGTGTCCATAAGATAATTTCGTTTCTTTTTATACAAAATGTTTGATGGTAACCAAAAACCGTTGCTTTCATAAGAAAAAATTGACACTTTATGACATCGAGATCGTCAATACTTTTGATTCTGAGATCCATGCAAGATTTTCTAAATTCAAAGAATAATTTGTATCCTATTTCAGAACGTCCCCTTCAGGAGCTTGAATCAAGTTACCTTTTTTTTGCCTGAGAAATTTTTTGTTGTCGCCATGGACAAAAACATCGCGGCAACAACTCTATGGATGTACTGGACTCGCCTCTCCGAAGGAAGAAATGCCAATTAAAGCTCAGGCCTCGCGGGATGTCCCATGCAACCGCCGGCCATTCCATTTCTGGCCCCACTAACCCTTTTTTAAAGAGGTTAACCAAGTTACCTGCCGAAGACCGTGGTGAGATCATCACTGTTTCAAGGTCATACAGGAACAAGATTCGCTCACAGGAGCGAACACTTGATCCTGTCGGACAGTCACGAGACGAACCAGAACGCCTCCAAACTGAAACCAAAGGATATTTTTATAATTGTCAGCGTGCGTCTTGGTAAAATGCCTTCATGTACTTAATAAACTATTTTTTTGGCAAATAATTCGTTCAATCGTCTTCAGACGTGCCTGGGAATGAGTTTTGATTGTCATGACGTCTGCGATACCATTTGTTTCAATTCCATAGCGCAATGCGAGATTGTTGCAAACTGTCAAACTTAAAGCGATCATGATTCCGAGCGCTTTAGACAATAATAATAATAATAGCTTAGCTTGGGCCTTGCTTCGCTGCCGAAAAAATATGATAATTTCCAATAGTTTACCTGGGGTCAAGTAGGATTTTTAGATTTCGTAGGCTGTTTTTCACTTTCATCAGATTTTGTATTTTCTTTAGCTAAAACAACAAAGGCATAAGGATTATCTAGGAGATTAGTATGCATTATAATGCTAAAAACTTGATTAATGAACAACATAACAATGACCGCAAAAACTACCTTCATTGAAAACTTTAGAGAATCGAAAAAAATTGGTTCACATGAAATTTCGTATTACCATCGCGTTAAGCCCGTCACAGACTACGCATATACGATAATATTTGATCTGCGTATAAATGCCATTTTTCCATATGTCGGTGTCAAAAGATACCTGACGGTAAATCTGCGCAGTGTGTGGTAGCTCATTGAATTGTATAGGGAGCGATATTGACAGATATATGTTCTGTAACAGATATCTTACCGTATCTGCTTAATGTGTGACGGGCTTTACTTGATAACAAAAATCGTTTACTTGCAGTGTAAAGTTGCCGTGATAGCTTAGGAATCAAGTTCCTTAGGGTCACTTCAACCAAACGAGAATAAAAGTTAAGTCGTCTTTAGTCTTCAAGATTATTATAAATCATTCATACCCACTTTTTTATGTAATTTTATTTACTTGAGAATAAACAGTGACTTATTCTGAGACAAAATTTTGTTCCCGTTTGGCCGAATAAGAGATAAACAGCAAGTTTCTTACGTTCTTCCCTTGGTCCCCAAGAAACTAAATGCAGTCCGTGCATAGCGTTAATCAAAGAATTGTCTTTCTTTCTCCGCAGAATCTTGGACGTAAAATAAGTCGTTGGAAATCCATGTGGCCTAGCCAAACTGAGGTTTTCTTTCTTCGGCGAATACATCTCAGGATCAGGTTTTGGTAATGCATCTTTGGTCGACCAATCGCCCATGACAGCATTCTTCAAATCCTGAACTTCACTTCGAATTTTGCTCCCTATATCTGTTCGTGTCTTGTTCTCCAAACACTTTCCATCGTTTATGTCCTCCTTGTCCATAACCGCGTAACACATCCTCTCTCTAGATATATCGTGTGAACACAACGTGGTAAGGTCAATGCCTTCATGAAGCGCTACTTCATCTAAACTCGTTCTGTTGCAGTACGAAGAACCGGCGTCACATTCGTCTTTAAACCGATCCATGTATTCTCTCGTCGCCATTATTCTGTCCCGGTGAACTACACTAGATCGAGCACACTGTACACCAATGCCAGGATCAGCGTCTTTTCCACACTGCTTATCCATCAAACAAGGTGCTAGTATTCCACACATTGAGCCCATTCCACATTGGATGCCCATGTTCGTTATGTTTCTCGATTTCTTTTTCTTCACAGCCCCAGCAGGGCTGCACGCACTCAGAGTTGACTTGATTTTTTTAATTTTGCACATAGATTTGATTTGCCTAATTTTGCATTTAGGTGCTTTGGCCTTTATCATTTTACATTTGCTTTTGATTGATGCCACGCATGGAAGCTTAGAGAAATCACCTCTGGAAGATTTATCGGATTTTTGAGATTTGCTAGATTTACTTTTTTGTGGTTCTACATCTAAGCATTGCCCACCCGCCTTGCTACCTAATTTTGTTCCTAGTTCAGTGATACTACTGCAGCCACAAGAACTTTTAGCAATAACAATTTTATTGTTGCTGGATTTGGGAGATAATTTTTCTTTTGAGGAGGGCGTATCAGGAATATCACATTCACACTCTGCTTCAGTTTTATGTTTCTTCTTGATGTCGGCACTGAGGCACTTGTTCGACATTGCACAGATGGGGGGCTTGCAGTCTCCCATGCATACGACGCACGTACAAGAATTAGAGCCTTTCTTCTTTGATGATTTACTATCAGGTGGGCACAAGTCGGGCGTAGGACATTCGCATTCGTGACTTCGCTTCTGTATTCCTACTTCTGCTTTGGTATCGCAGCCTTTTTGGCTCATCGGTTTCTTGGTGGTTGTACTGCATTGACAGTGTATTTCTTTCTGGACTTTTTTGCTGCCCAAATCTGGCATGGACATACAGGAGCAACATTTGGAGGTGACTTTCGGTTTGGCTGCTTTCTCTGGCTTCGTCTTCGGGGGCTTGGAGGTTTGGCTAGGTCCACATTCACAATCTACATTGGCATCAATACACTTCGGTTTCGGTTGGCATTCTCCCCCACATTCCAGCTGTGGCTCGCAATCGGGTTCGTCGATTTCAATTTTAAGCTGCACATTTACTTTTTGTTTCGAATCGTTTACAGGCCCGATGCAAATCAGGCGGTGTTTGACAGCGCGTTTCTTCTTCTTAGATGAGTATTCCAATTTAGGAGCGCTGGTTTTAACCTCCTTGCATATCTGTTTTGCTTTGGCTTTAACGGCCTTGCAGCTTGAGCAGCTGCTGCTAGTACTGCTTTCAGAAAACCTCACTTTTGATTCTTTTGTCGAAGGAGGACAAACTATATTACTTCCGCTACTACTACTGGATGAACTCTTGTCTTTTTTATCTTTTTTAGGTTTGGGATCTTTTTGTGGCTTTTGTTTAATCGAATAACTGCTGCTGCTGCTACTACTTGATGACGATTTGCTAGTTTTACTACTTTTGCTACTTTTGCTACTTTTACTACCTTTGCTGGTAGCACTACTAGAACTACTTCCGCTGGCTGAAGAATAATTTCTCCTTTCAACTATTGGCCTTCCGCATTTATCTTTAATAGTCATTGGATATTTTTCTTTAGATGGCTTGGCCTTTTTCTCTTTAGGTGGTTTAGGTGGTTTAGGAGTTTTTTGTTTTGATGGCTTAGGGCAAGGGTCTTTTGGTGGTTTAGGACATTTGGGCAGTTTCGCAGGTTTAGGCGGTTTGGGTGGTTTAGGCGGTTTAGGTGGCTTGGGGCATTTTTCTTTAGATGGCTTAGGGGTTTTTGGTTTTGGCAGCTTTGGGCATTTGATTTTAGATAGCTTAGGGGTTTTTTGTTTCGGCGGCTTTGGGCATTTGTCTTTAGATGGCTTAGGGGTTTTTACTTTTGGCGGCTTTGGGCATTTGTCTTTAGACGGTTTAGGAGGTTTAGGAGGTTTCGGAGGTTTCGGACATTTTTCTTTTGACGGTTTAGGCGATAACTCTTTAGGCGGCTTTGGGGCTTTTTCTTTAGGTGGCTTTTGAGGTTTGGGTTTCGGACATATTTCTGGTTGTGGCTTAGGACATCTTACAGGTGGGTTGTGACTACTGCAACAGCAGGCTTTCTTAGCAACAGGAGCTCTACGTGCTTTAAAAAAATCTTCGCTCGAACTAGCGCAGCTTTCGAACACCTCAGTAACAACACGTGTGACTTCCCGTCCATACACATTATCCAATTTCGATTTTTTACACTGAACTCCGAGGTTCTGAGTATTATACCTCCTGCCACATGCGTTGAACGATCTAAATTTATTATGTTTCCCAGAAAGCCAATACAACCAGCTTATTCTTTTCGAGCATTTGACGCATTTTACAAATTTTTTACATTTTGTTCTACAGTTTCCCCGACTCACGTTATTTTTCACATTGTCGGATGACTTGGTAAATTTTATTGCTTTCTCCCGTCTGCTGTTTGGTGCGCTAGAGTTCATAGACTGATCCAGAATAGTAACGTTGGCACATTCTTTAGAAGTTCCAGATTCAGATATAAATTCAGGACCGCCAACATTTGGGGTTAAACAGATTTTGTTGCTGTTTTTAAGCAACTCCGGTTTGTCACGCTTCAAAGTTCTCGCGTTTCTTGGTTTGCTGTTTTTGTCCAACCAAAAAAGGCTAGCGTTTTCAATTGAAGTCATCAGACTGGCACAGGAATATACGACCTGATTAGATGTTCTGTAGTTTCCTGATCTTTCTGGTTTCTTTGTCTCCGTAGAATCTAAACCATTCTCTGGGTTACCTTCTAGATTGAAAGAACATTTGGGTTTTGACTTCTGACCTCGCTTTGGATATAAACTGTTTGCCAGAAAACCGATATACGTCCAAACTGTAAAAGAAATATGCAATTAAAATTTGTACAAATTAAAATCCTGTATTTCAAAATAATAACTTAATTGTCTGACGAATATATTGCATGTAGTATCTAAATATTGTTTTAGTAAGCAGTGAAATAAATAAAAATGAGGAAAAAGGATCCGACAGGTTATAAGTAACACTTACACTTTCCGTGCTGATTAAAGAATTTTTATAATTATAAAATAATATATAAATAATAATCATGAAATATAAAAAAGTGCCGTAAAAACTTACGCAAAAGGAGAACCACGTAACCGATGAAAACGAACAGTTTTAAATGTTTATAAAGTGTTGATATAACAACAACCAAACAAACAATACGTAGGAAAGCGAACACCATCAAAAGTTTCGATGTTATTCGGCTCTGAAAAGAAAAAGTGATATAACTTGTCATTTGTGTGGTCTTTGGCGGAAAACATAGCTAAAACTGCCATTTTGTGCCCACGACAGTACACTGTTAGTAAGTATTCTTAGTTGTATTTATCCCTACTTTCGTAATTATTACAGTATCTGAAAATAACTATATACCTGATAATAAAGAATACGGGTAACTAACGTCTTAAATTGGCGTTAGTTCGACATGTTTTGGGCTAGATTGTAACTCTTTAGACCTAAAAGCATCGACAACTGGGTGTGTATGTATGTACTTTTATGAAGTAATTGTTAAAATAAATAAATAAGGCCCCGTGTGGTGCCAAGTTAGAATAGCACATCCCTTTTTCTTCCCGTGGGTGTCGTAAGAGTCGACTCTGGGATAGGGTTAATGTATTGTGGGCGATGGGCTAGCAACCTGTCGCTGCAACATCACGTTTAATTATCTAGTTACCCTGAAATTGCTAAACGTGGCACTGGATTTTTGTATTCATGTGCTCTGCCTACCCCTCTTGGAAATTCAGGCGTGAGAATATATATGTATGTACTAGCTGTGCCCGCGACTCCGTCCACGTGGAATAGTGACTAATTTCCCCCGTTTTCTCTACATTTTCCAATGTTTCTTAGCTCTTATTAGCCGAAGGATGATGTTATATAGCCTTCCTCAATAAATGGTCTATCCAAAACAAAAATATTTTTTCAATTCAGACCAGCAGTTCCTGAGATTAGAGCGTTCAAACAAACAAACAAACTCTTCAGCTTCATAATATCAAGTAAAAGATTAATGTTGCTAGGAGATGTAAAAATAGTCATAGTTTTGACTCTCAATCCTCTCCTGCACTCGACCCATGGCAAGTTGCGTACACGAAAATGCTTAAAAAACGGTAACTGTACGGAATCGCAGTGACACATCGCATGCATGCTGTTTTTGACGCACGCTCCCCACACCCCTGACTAAAGAACTGTCACAATACGAAATCGCAGTGACGCGTTATCCGCGCCGTTTTTGACGCAAGCACTCCACGCCGCTGCTTCTGTCACCGATTTATGAGGGTCATGTGATCTTCGTATGGAGAACGTCATGATGAGGCTGCGTACTTTGAGCAGCAGTGTGTGGAGCGTGAGTCAAAAACGGCGCGGATACGACGCGTCACTGCAATTCCGTATCGTCACCGTTTATGATGATGTGGTCGCAACTTCTTTTGGGATTACAAACGTGATGTATGTATGTACTCACCGGGAACGTACAAACGCAACAGACGGACAAAATCTCAATGGAGATCAAGACAAAACCCACGACGTACATGTACGTAACAATACATTTTGGGACCTCATCGAAATCCTTGAAGAAGAACACGAACAATAAGTTTGCTGGGATTTCGAGCTGAAAGAAGAAAAAAGAGTTTTTTAAAGGCTACATACATACAATACAATCACGCCTATTTCCCAAATTGGGTAAGTAGCACACACAAAACGCTACATAGACAAAACGACGACAATTTCATGTCTTGTGGCCACTTCTAGCAGACTATTTTTTTCTCTAGTGAAAAGTTGCTAGCCTGTTGCCTAAAATATACCTACCTTTACCTATGTCCTCAGTCGCTGTAATTTCCATGTGGCTACGAAACGAAAATTGGTCATGGGTTTTTATGTAACGTTTTGTGTGCTCTGCCTTAGGGAATACATGCGTGATTTATATTTATACATTATGTATCCATGTACTTAGAAAGATGTGACATACGCATGTTTATCTCTGATTATGTCTTCTAAGTTCACAGTTTCTTTTAGCTTTCTGATATCTGTCTATTTTTCTAGTTATTAAATTCAGAAAAACTTACGAATATTGCTAATCCGAGCAATAAAGAGATCCCAGTTCGAAATGGTAGACACCAGAGGACTTTTTTAGCCTCTGGAATAAACTTAAAGACGACCATTTTTTCTTCATTTATTCTTTAATTCATAATAATTTACGACAACAAACAATAACAAGAACGCTTTCAATTTTGTTCATCACATTTTTAACAAAATAAAAACTTATTAATTTTTTCCAACATCTGTCATCGGGTGTCACCCGAGACTGCTTTTTTTGCTGTGTTTTTTTATACAGAGAAGGCAAAGAATCTGATCGCGTTATGCCAAAATATCTTCTTTACAAATCACGGTCAAAAACTTATTTATTCTGATACGGATTTTGTTACAACAAAATATGCATTAGAAATTACTTATTAAATATTGTATTTTGAATTCACTATTTCTGTCAGAAAAATGTAGACTTTTTTTAAGCAATTACATGATGAAATAAAATGGATAATCACGTTGCGTCTTTACTATCGAGAATGGCTCTTGCACATAGACAGACAGACAGACAGACAAATTAAGAAGTATGACTATATGGATTCCTTAAACTTTTAAAGAATGGAACCCTAAAAAGACTGAAAGCATATTTCTGTGTTGTAATAGATAATAACCAATTTATTTTGAGCCAAGTCAGTGACATGGATGTATAGAATTGTAGGATGTGACCGTAATCCGACTATGATTCCTATATATTTTTGACACATAGGTACCATCGCGAACAGGGATTTTTGAGCCACCTACCTATGCTTGTAACTTGGTCGTGTAATACTAATCCAATAGCTGACATCTAGTCGAGCACATCGGTCATTGATTACACGTCTAAATTGCGAACAGTGGCAAGTGGCTCAACAATCCCGATTCGTGACTGTACATACATCATGTTTGTATTCCCAAATGGGGTAGGCAGAGTGCACGAAACGGTACAAAGACAAAAGCATGAGTAATTTTCATTTTTAACTAAATGCTGAGAGTGGATACAAAACGTGAAATGGTGATGGTTTTGACCATGTCACTTTTTGTGTGCTCTGCCTACCCCATTTGGAAACACAGGTGATGTATGTAGGTATGTATGTTTATCTAAGGCTATACACGGTGTAACATGACGAAACCGAGTAACTTTAACAGCG
>BHDV01018410.1:0-62533 GCA_005406045.1 Adoxophyes honmai
ACTTAATTGTTATAAAATAGGTAGGTACAATTTAGAACGAATTATGTATTTCAAGTCTTTACAAAAGTCCCAGTCTCCTTTTAAAGATTAAAAAAAATCCATCCGCAGTCAGTTTTTAAGTTGCGAAATTGTCACTTTTTATTTATAGTTGTATTATCGAATGCACAAAAAAAAAATAACTATTTTGGTTGTTTTAATTTTTGTAACTAAAATTGAACTACTTAAGCCATTTCTACTCAAATTTCGCCAAAATTTTAACCCTCCTGGTAAAAAAAACATGACCATAGAATAGTCGTTAAGTTTAAAAACATGTATCCATTCATAAATGGTTCATCTTGTGATATATCATTTAATCTTGAAAATAAACTAGTAGTACCTGAAAAGGTAACTTGAGCTCTGGTTGTATTCAGCAGGAATGCAAAACGTCTGAAAATAGTTTTTTTAATACAAATAGGTAAAAACTGACATTTATTTATTTTATTAAAACCTTTAAGGTTTGGTTTGCAACCTGTAAAGTAAAATATAATCTGTCCACCTATCTCCCCCTTAAAGTTTGTCGCATACTAACGGGACAGCCTGTATATTAAGTATTTTATGTTGTAGTGACACAAAAGATCTAGCTGAAATAGAGGAAGAGAAAAAGAAAGCGGAAGCGGCGGCCAAAAAGAAGGCGGAAGAGGAGGCCAAAAAGAAGGCGGAAGAGGAGGCCAAAAAGAAGGCGGAAGAAGAGGCCAAAAAGAAGGCGGAAGAGGAGGCTAAAAAGAAGGCGGAAGAGGAGGCTAAAAAGAAGGCGGAAGAGGAGGCTAAAAAGAAGGCGGAGAGGAGGCTAAAAAGAAGGCGGAAGAGGAGGCTAAAAAGAAGGCGGAACAGGAGGCTAAAAAGAAGGCGGAACAGGAGGCTAAAAAGAAGGCGGAAGAGGAGGCTAAAAAGAAGGCGGAAGAGGAGGCTAAAAAGAAGGCGGAAGAGGAGGCTAAAAAGAAGGCGGAACAGGAGGCTAAAAAGAAGGCGGAAGAGGACGCCAGACAGAAAAAAGAGGCGAGAAAGGTAGAGGAGGCTAGAAAACAGGCAGAGAAAAAAAAGGCGGAAGAGGAGGCAAAAAAGAAACAAAAGCCAGGAGTTGCACCCCAGTCGTAAGTATTAAAACTTTTATTATATGTATCTATCCAATCTAACAGTATCGGCTCTCAGTCACTATCATATTTATTGTCATATTAAAAACCTTTGATGTCTTAAATAAAATACATCGACCTGGCCATCGCTTGAAGACACAATGTGACACAACTTAATATTATACGTTTAGCTTGTTACTAATATTATTAACCGACTTACTGTAGTATTACAAGGTCATTTGTAGATTTGTGCCCGTAAAAATCATCAAAATTATACTGTCGAATTTGTGCGACACCTACAACTAAATCATTCAATAGCGACTGAGACGGTCGCAGTTGCAAACGCTGCAATGTCGCCTAAAGTCGACCCAAAATTGTGATATTCGATAGTTTGATTTATTAACGTCGTCTCAAATTTAAGAGCCGCACTCGTTCGTGGAGCCACTATACTGGCGGTTTGGATACTTACCTAAATGTAAACAAACTTCGGTTGTCAGATTTGACAGGTTAATATGAATAAGTTTACTATTATACTCTGTTTCTTTTAAGATTTGAATTTTCAACGGAATAAAAATATTTTTTCTCTGGAACCCAAAGGTAAAACTAGATATGATTAGTGCAATAACACTTATTACTGTTTGTTATAATTATTTCAATACAAACAGTATCAGTATTTGTGGTGATGCCTTGTGTTCACTTAAAAATGTGTGAGGGTTTGACAGTTAAGATTCAAATCTTAAATGAAACGGAGTATAGATATATTTTATCGGATGTCCAAATAGTTTAGCAAAGGAAGGAAAGAATCAAAAAGTTCTAGCTATACCAAAAACGATCGGAATTAGAACACTATCGTCCATCACATCAATAAATATTAGGTAAGATTCCGTTGCTAAATTATTTGAACATGCTATAAAATTAAATGGGTATAGTAAAGAAAACCTTATTAAACTGTCAAATCTGACATAATACATACATACATACATACATATTCTCACGCCTGTATTCCCATGAGGGGTAGGCAGAGCACATGAATTCAAAAATCCAGTGCCACGTTTAGCAAATTCAGGGTAACCAGATGGTTAAATGTGATATTGTAGTGACAGGTTGCTAGCCCATCGCCCACAATACACTAACCCTTTCCCAGAGTCGACTCTTACGACACCCACGGGAGGAAAGGGGGAAGTGCTATTCTAACCCGGCACCACACAATAGTTTGTTTATTAGTTACTTACCTAAACCATCAGAGTATAGTTACACAGTTCGACCTTAAACCATCGCGTGATGTTTACATTCTTTTTCGCAGGGACAAAAGCATTGTTGAAGAACCGAAAAAAGGCCATGTGGTTGCTATAGTGCTGCTGTCGCTGGGACTCGTTGGAGCTGCCGTCATCATTGGCTACTTGGTTTACAAACGCCGTGCTACTCTTAGAGGTGAGGCCAATCCCACAATGCCGTCGCCGCATGCAGCAGCCAAACGACCAATCGCGTGCCCCTGTGATTGGTTAATGATTGGTGATTGGTCGATTCCGCGCGCTGCATGCTGTGACGGCGGTGTGTAAATCTAAGGCGGCTATCTTAGCAAGTTTTTGGAGTAAGGGGATATACCTACTAACTTAGTCGCACTACTTCAAAACCTTGACAAGATAGACGCCGAGAATTTTAAACGAGGTGAGGAAGACTCGAACTCAGTGCATTTCCTATTTTTATCTAGGATAGAGAAAAGAACGAATATTCATAGTTAGTTTGGTATCGTATGGCGAGGATTGAAAATGAAAGAAGATTTATAATATTAAACAGATTCATTTAATTAAAGTGTAAATGGGTGCGTTGGAAAAGGAAGGCATTAAACGGACATTCCGTGACCAAAATTGGGATCTTTATAGAAAAAGGTCAGGTCAAGAGTACCCGTAACCATCGGGGATGAGTGAAGAGTTTGATGAATTTGGATAAAGTGAAAGAGGTGTGTCAAGGTCATAGCAAGTGGAACAAAATAGTCTGGGAACGTTTTCTGGTCGGACGTTTTTACTTAAAGTTGCTAAGAAAACTGAACTTGTCATTTGGGATGCCGACGTAATAATTATTTATGTATGTATCAATATGTATTTTTGTATCAGTACCTAATTGCAACTGTTTTTTATTGACTGCATGATTCGAGGGTTCCGATGAAATTTTGAAACAACCTTAGTTTCTTTCCGTATTTTTCAAATTACTTACACATTTTTGTGATCGGTTCATAAAACCTGTAGAAAGTCAGCTACGTAACCAAAGCTGTCCTTTGGGTTGTATATTCACAATAAATTATCTATTTCAGAACTGCCGTTGCACAGTGGACCGAGCAGCAATCGTACATCAAGGTAGTAGGTGGACTTAGTAGCAAAATAACGTTTAATTCGCATTGTTTATTTTGTATAATAAATTGTATTAAATTTACATCCATATTTTGTACAATAAATACATACAGTTACATACATACATTAATTGTACCCGTTAATAATTAATTTATAACTTGCCTCTAATATCTCCTTGCCAAGGCGTTTCTTCTTAAAAAGCTAATGATTACTTCTTTTAAGCAGGGTCTTACTCATACAATTACTATTTCGGAAAACGTTATAAGAAAAATATAAGCACAAATGTAATATTGGCGATTCATTAAGTAAGTTACAGAATAACACATATTTAACACCGTTTGAGTTGTTTATAGCATTTTAATGTAATTAAACACCAAGACAAAGTTTATATACAGTCACAAAACAATCATTATACGTCATTTCATCTTTTCGTTTTGTTTTAGTTGTATTTTAAGAAGTTTATACTGTCTTGTTAGGTTTTATGTAGTTGACATTAAATTTGTAACATAAATTATAATATGTATGTAGTGAAATTGACCTATATACATATATTGTATACCTATATGAATCATTGTATAGGCGCATTTCTTAGCATGACTTGTTGAAATATTCAAACTACTTATATATTAAACTTCAATTGTTAACAACTATTTTGAAATACAAAGAACTATTGCAGCCTAGTATAATCAATGTTATAGAAAATTTTAAGCCACTGCTGCATAATAAAACAAACCTTTTTTTTTGTAAATTTATACATAAAATAAATTCCAAACTATACTCGTAATACAGATGTATTCAAACCACCAGCAGCACCCACCGCATTTTTCTAATTTGATTTATTTTGTTTTCTGATCGTCATCTGTTTTTAAAATGTTTGTTAACATAATAATATGACTATTGTACTGCACGTAAATTACGTAATAGTACCTTGTGAATTACGGGTGGTTAAAAAGGATATTACTAACGAGAGTCAGCGAGTTAGTAATTTCTTTACTGCCCGTGATACGCACGATTTTTATCACATTTGCGAGGAAAAAATAAACATTGAGGAAAATTTATGATATCACGCCATCGCGCTGCACCGTTCCTCTTGCGCTGTGATTCCTTAGTGAATATG
Source organism: Adoxophyes honmai (assembly GCA_005406045.1). NCBI lineage: Eukaryota > Metazoa > Arthropoda > Insecta > Lepidoptera > Tortricidae > Adoxophyes > Adoxophyes honmai. The sequence goes on from BHDV01018410.1 coordinate 4,575, forward strand.
AACTATCCGTAACTCCCACGGGTACAATTTAGACGTTCGTCCTATAGGTTATACGCAGAATAGTAACACCAATGATGAGCAAGTGTGATGAAAATAAATAAGGTACTTGTTAATGTAAATTAAATAACAAGTTTTTTGTTACTAAATTTAAATTGTTCACCTGAATCGAAAATCCGTCTCGCAATTCTTCAAGCAACCTGATGAATTCTCCAAATCCACCAGATTCTCTTCTAGTACCGATTCCACAGTTTGATACCGAGCACGGAAAATTCAAAGGGACATTTACCTATGTATATAATAAAAAACGTGCAATTATTACTGATTGGTTTTATTTATCGCACCTAGATAGCTGTTGTTGAGAGTCGAATATAAGTTAGAATGCCTGTTTACAAAGTATTACAAAAAATCAGGTACAACATTTAATCTATTAAATTGAAAAATATTCTAAACCCCAGCAAGCTGTCACTTAATAGAACTGAAGTTATTATTTAACAGTATTGGTACCTATTCTTTGACAAATTAAAAAAAAAACCCACACACACCACACGGGTACGAGTCTTTTGACTATGTAATATTATGATAGGTAGCTTTAGTTAGAGATACTTTAATTTTATTTTAAGAAGAATTAGTTCATGTTTTGCGTACCTATTTAATTGAAATAAAGTTGGTTATAAATTATGAGAAACGTGAAATTTTGCAATGAAATTCCTTTTATAACGTACAGGAGCACAAATACAGGTTTTTTTTTTAAATTCACATCGTAACTATAAGCTAGGGAGAACTACAACATTTGCTGTATAATATGGGGCAGTTGGGATATCGCGTTTTTTTGTTTGGTATGGTGACATCATCCATCTATTAATTAAGTACATGAGTGAGTATTAATACCATTATAGAAAAATACATTGGCTGTAATTTCATTATCAAAGACGACATGACAGCAACGGATGTCAATATTCGTCATAATGTTGCTTTTTGCTTGATAAATCAGTACTTCGCAGTGGCCAACATTTTATTACATTTACAGGATAGTCTTGAATTTTATCAAAATTTTCAACGCGTACAATAACTGCGGTATGGTGTTTGGTTTAGGATGGCACCACTCCATTTCTTCCATGGATGTCAGAAGAGGCGACTAAGAAAATTGGAATATTTTAGGCGATACGTTAGAAATCTGTCACTATCACGTTACCCGCCAACTTCAAACCTTAAACATGTGCTAGAAGCTGTTGCGAAACGCGAAATAGCCAGGGTTTTGGCTACGTGTCGATTTGTGTGTTCTGCCTACACCGTCTGGGAATACAAGCGTGATGTATGTAGGTATATAGAACAACTAAGGCGACTAAGGGCACAGGTCTTCCTTTCAATTTGAGAGGGTTTGGGCTGTAGTTTCCACGCGGGTCCACCACGGATTGGGAACTTCATACACTACATGGTTCTTCAACACTGTCTTTACCGTTGATATCGTGGTACACATAAAATTAAATTTCGCTCATATTTTGCCTGGGATTTAAGCACCCCACTCTGCAAGATAGCCCATATTTATAATCCAGCAAAAGAAGTAGGTATGTATGAGGGTTTAACTATAGGTACCTATCCGCTCCGAGGGGGTCTGCGCTCGCTCGGTCAAAGCGGCGGCTAATTTCCTACCGTATTACATTATGCCTAGGCTTATTGAATGACGTTTAGCGCCGAATTCATTCCGGCGGTTTTTCATTCACCCGCTTTCAATCCGGCTAAACGTTGAGCCGCCGCATTACAAAACGGCGCTGTTTTGTAAAACAGCTAGGTAGGCGTAATGTAAAACGGCTTATTGTACAATCCGGCTCCGGCGTACACAAAATCATGATTATGTTATGACTATTTACATGATTCGCAGTTAAGTTTAGGTTTGAAAATAGATGGAAGAAGTAGGTATATAATAGTGACAGGTTGCTAGCCTGTCGCCTGAATTACACCTAAACCTATTTCCTTGGTCGCCTCTTACGACATCCACAGAAGAATTGGAGAAGTGTTTTTCTAACCCGACACCACATACACAGGATTATTTATTTCACTGTTAGACTAAGATATGGTCACCCTTATTGCTCCCATTGTTTGAGCTTTGCCAATTTTATATCAGACAGTTCAGTTGTGACTTTAATACTAACAAAGAAAACAAAGTAAAAACATAAACAGTTTAATAAACGGGTGTATAAAATGTTGAGATCCTTGGCAGTGTTGTTAGCAATAGGCTTAAATTTTCAAGTGAACTGCCAAATTTGCACGAAGTTAGATTGGTAAGTAAAAACACTTTGTTAACCTGTGATGCAAAGAGAGTGATATGATTCATTTGTATATCGGATCGATTTTGATGTGGTTTTTGGGTTCCGTAGCCAAAAGGCAAAACACAGAACCCGGATAGATTCGCCATGTCTGTCTGTCTGTAAGTCATGGCAATTTTTTTCCGAAAGTATAATAGCTATACTGTTGATACCTACTTGACAAGTATATAGATGTATTCTGTGAACCGTATTAAGATTTTCATATGAAATAGGAAAAAAAGCAAATAACTAAGTAAATTAAGACATAAAATACCCACTCATGATTATGTCTATGTAGCGTTTTGTATCCACTGCCTACTCCATTTGGGAATACAGGCGTGATGTGTTTGTGTGTGTGTGTGTGTGTGTTTGCAATTTATCTTTTAGTAACGTCCACAAAATTTCGTTCATAAAGAAAACTCTTCTCGGTGCTCGAGTCCGTGTTTTTTCAGGGTTCAAAAAAAGACAGCGCAACGATATGAGCTAACGTTCCGGGAAACCTACTGGGACAAATGCTGGTTCGGCCGGAGATGCACTAAGAGCAGGATACGGTCCAACTGGCAGCTGCGATGGATTACCGTGAGTGCTTTCTCAGTGTACACCAGACCTTGTTTTCATATAACATTTTTTTTTAGCAAATTTGAAATTTCATTTTGTCGTGAGTGGCGTCGGGATGGAATAAGACGTCCATTTCTTCCGTGGATGTCGTGAGAGGCGACTAAGGAAAGGTTTAGGTATGCTTTAGGCTACAGGCTACCAACCTGTCACTATTATACTACCTTTTTCATCTGTTTTCAAACCTAAAACTATAGAAGTGACAATCTGGTAACCCTGAAATTGCTAAACGTGGCACTAAATTTTCGAATTCATGTGCTCTGCCTACCCCTCATGGGAATACAGGCGTGAGAATATGTATGTATGTATGTGTAACTATAGAAGTTGCTGCAAAGCTGGAAATAGTCAGTCATGGTTGTATCTATCACGTTTTGTTTGCTCTGCCTACCCCATTCCGAAATAATTGTATGTTGTATATATGTACGTAGTAAAACCAATGTTGTAAAAATACCAACCAGGTAAATATAGGTTTCATCATAAGGACCTTCTAAATATTTGACCCAACAAATTTTGTATGGAATCCGTGTCTGGGTTGAATAGTTTTTTTTTTTTTGCAGAGTATAGAACAGGAAACGGTCTCGTATTGTTGCCCTGGATACGTAGACGTCGGTACAAAAGAGTCGTAAGTACGTTATGTTGTAAAGTAATTAAATATGAATGATATGTCCCAAGCTAGCAAGGGTGAAAAGCCTTTAGAAAATATTGTATAGGTGAAAAACTTAAGCAAGTCACCTGTTGTATGTAGTTGTACACTTGTACAGTTTGCAATGAACGACGCAAAAAATACGAAGACAATTAAGTACTTGATATGGACAACTAAGTATTTATATCTTATCGTGACAATCGTGTCAATCAGGAATAATATTTGAAAGATGAGCAAATAATGAGTTCGCAAACCATACGATATATTCGTACACATTACTCGCACTTACGCCAGTAGGCTTAGCAAGGCAACGCGCTCTAGTCGCATGTGGGATAGTCTACCTGTCACTTTCTGACGTCTCTAGTTAGACAGTGACAGGTCTGGTATGGTCTATCTCGCGCGTATGTCTACTCGCGCCCTACCGTGCTAAGGGGACAGGTGACAAGTTTTTCACATACAAAAACTTTATGTTTACAGAATGAACTGTCAACCAACATGCAGGCCACATTGCATGCATGGCTTTTGCGCGAAACCTAACGTGTGTGAGTGTAACGAGGGCTACAAAGCAGACCCTACGTCGCCACACCTATGTCTGCCCGCGTGTGGGAACTGTGGGCAAGGCTCTTGCGTCGCGCCTGGGTTATGCGAATGTCATCACGGCTATCTGCTTAATAATGGCAAGTACAATCAATAAAATTGTTTGGGTCATTAAAAAAAAATGTTTTTATTTTCATAATAATTTTAAAAATTGGAAAACAGCCGCATAACGGAGTCTCGAGAATTCGCACTGCGATAATTTGTTTTCTTCAGACTACCGTCGTCTGTTTTAAGATATTCGAAATTAGAATGTAATTTTAATTTTACTAGCGATATCAATTTCATAATGTAACATTGTAATGCTACCATAAGATGTAGGTATTCTAATGCAGACATTTGCTTATTGCATGTGGTCATAGGTGTAGTAGAGATATTTATTATGATTTGGATGTAGATAAAGGTCTTAATAATAGTCTAAATCGAATTTCAACAGAAGCTAATAGAAAATTTCCATGGCCATTAATTGAAATTCGGTCTCTAATGTTATACATATCTATATTCATAGACATTTATCTTTTCTTTTACAGGTACATGTGAACCAAAATGTGATATCGAATGTGGCAACGGCGCTTGCGTGGCGCCCAATGTCTGCAAGTGTGACTCGGGGTACGAAGCTAAAGGAACCACTTTCCCAAAATGCCTACCAAAATGTGAAATTAAATGTGGCAACGGTTCCTGCATAGCACCTAACAACTGCAGGTGTAACACAGACTATGAAGCGAAGGGCTTTAGTTTCCCAAAATGTGTACCAAAATGTGAAATTAAATGTGGCCATGGGATTTGCGTTCAACCAAATGAATGCAACTGTGAAACAGGCTACGAACCTAAAGGAGACAGCTTTCCGAAATGCGTTCCGAAATGTGAAATTCCGTGTGGCAATGGATCCTGCATATCACCTAATGTTTGCAATTGTGATACAGGTTATCAACCCATAGGAACCAGTATTCCAAAATGTGTACCCAAATGTACAATTGAATGTGGCAATGGTTCCTGCATTGCTCCTAACGTTTGCAAGTGTGACACAGGATACCAACCTGTAGGAACCAGCTATCCAAAATGCTTACCAAAATGTGCAATTGCATGTGGTAACGGCACTTGCGTTGCACCCAATGTCTGCAAGTGTGACCCTGGATATGAACCCACGGGAACTAATTTACGGAAATGTGTACCGAAATGTGAAATGATGTGTGGCAATGGTTCCTGCGTAGCACCTAATGACTGCAAGTGTGAGGAAGGCTACGTCCCCGAGGGGATCAGTTTTCCAAAATGTGTACCAAAATGTGATATTCCGTGTGGCAATGGAACTTGCGTAGCACCTAATGTCTGCAAGTGTCATACAGGCCATGAACCTATAGGAACCAGTTTTCCAAAGTGTGTACCCAAATGTGACATTGAGTGTGGTAATGGCACTTGTGTAGCACCCAATGCCTGCAATTGTGACAGAGGCTATGAAGCTGTGGGTATTAGTTTTCCTAAATGTATACCGAAATGTGAAATAGAATGTGGGAATGGTACCTGTATTCAGTCAAATGTTTGCAGGTGTGCACCAGGTTATGTAATAGATAAAACGAACATACCAATGTGTGTACCAAAATGTGAAAATAAATGTGGCAATGGAACATGTATAGCACCTAATGTTTGCAACTGTGCATCAGGGTATGAAATAGATAGAAATAAACAGTCGATTTGCGTTCCAAAATGCACATTACCATGTGGCAATGGAACCTGTATTGCCCCAAATGTTTGCAAGTGCAACGAGGGGTACGAAGTTACAAACAGAGGAACGGTAAAATGCGCACCAAAATGTGAAATTGGATGTGGCAATGGCAGCTGTATAGCACCTAACCTATGCAAGTGCGATACGGGATACGAAATCACAGAAAACGGTTCTCAAAAATGTGCACCAATATGTAGCTTTGGTTATGAAATTAAACCAAATATTTCCTTGAATTGTGTACCAAAGTGTGACGTTGGATGTGGCAATGGAACATGCGTTGCACCTAATGTATGTAAGTGTGAAATTGGTTATGAAGATAAAGGAATCAGTTTCCCAAAATGCTTACCAAAATGTGATATTGAATGCGGTAATGGCACCTGCATGGCACCTAATGCGTGCACATGTGCTTCTGGTTACAAGATAGACGAAGCAAAAGTGCCAGTTTGTGTACAGAAATGTGATATTGATTGTAACAATGCTACTACTAGTACAGGAACGTGTATCGCTCCTAATGTTTGTTTGAAATGCCCTCAGGGTTATAAAATTGATAAAAATGAACCTAGTACTTGTGTACCAGATTGTGGTTTATGCGAAGGGGTTTGTAATATTCCGGGAAAATGCGAATGCCATGAAAATTTCGAAGCCAAACGTGTCATTGTTGATGGAAAAGAGTGTGATCACCACTTGGACAAATGCGTGCGAACTGTTTGCGTTAAAAGCATTAAAAAAATAGTCACTGAAGAAAAATCAATATCAGACACCAATGATAATTCTAAAACTATAAAAGACACGACTGTATTAGTTACAGAAGCAACGGATAAAGTTGCAAATACTACTAATGGTTTAGGTTATTATATTGATGATGAACTAGGAATGGCAAACGCTGCTTTAAATCTCAACAACACCGAAGATTATAATGAAATAGGATCAAGTGAAAGTTGGTAAGTTCTGCCAGCAGTAGCTTTTAATTTTACTGGTAATAAAGCCACAAGATAATGAAGCCATCAAAGCAATTGCTTTAGGTAATAGGGAAATGAATTCAAAACCTCGTAAGAAAACAAAAAAGAAAAACAGATTTACTATCAACAAGCTTTATTGCCGTATAGCTCTTCCAGTAGACTTAGCAATATAATATACCTACTATAGCTTTTGCCCGCAGCTTCGCTCGCGTTAAATTCAGGGTAACACCAAAGAGATCTCGAAATTATTTGAATACTAAGTGCTGGAGTAATATTAAGTACCTAATCCATAATGCTCCATACAAACTTCCACTCCTCATTTTAGGGAAGTGGGGAGTTATGAAAAAAGTAGCCTATGTCACTCTCCATCCCTTAAATTATCTCCACCCAATCACTGCAATCGGTCGCCCCGTTTAGCCGTGAAAGACGGACAAACAAACAAACAATGAAACACACTTTCCCATTTATGATATTATTATGGATATGTAAATGCATAATTTGCACGCATGGGTACGAGGCGGCTAAGGAAGTATCCGTAGTCGCCTCGTACGACATCTTCACGGAACGGATTGGAACGTATTAAAAAAGTAAAACTATTATGTCCCCTGCTTTAATCTTTTTTTTTTCAGGGTTCCGCAAACGTGGGCGTACACAGTAATACTAGCAACTATCGTCATTATTGTGGTGGCGGTCGTCTCCGTTGTTATCTGGAGATTATTGAAGGATTGTTGTGATGACTCTGAAGTGGATGGTTAGTTTCTTATTCTAACTACAAATATAACTAGTGCATAACGCTCCGGAAAACGAATACCACGATGGTGCTTAGGTGTCAATCAGTAATAGGGTAGACGACAAAAAAACTATTTAGTCCTTTAGAGAAATGACAAAAAAAAAAGTTTCTTTCGCGTGTACAATTTTCGCAGAGGCGTGACATCATAAGCCCCACTCCGGAAGTTTGATGACGTACAGTCGACCAAGAAATTGGTCTACCGCCTCAAGATCGATATTCATTTGAACCTCATGAAACAACAAGGTCGATTTCCCCTCGTCATAATATTATGACAGTGACAATGTCAACCTTGTGACAATTTTGATCACACAGAAACTTTTGACCACTTTCTTGGCCCACCGTACCTCTATAACTTTATCGATGTTTAGTTATTTGATAAACCAAAAACCGCGTATTATTTTTCCATAATCTAACTAAAGGACTAATTAAAATTACATATTTTTAACCCGGTCGACATCCCTGTTTATTGCATTACAATTATTATGGAACGTTAGGTATTACGTAGTGTCCAACGTAGTAACGAAAACGATTCAAGTAGGTACCAGTGGGTTTCGTTAGATATAATTATTTAAAACTATTTTTAACCGACTTCAAAAAAGGAGGAGGTTCTCAATTCAACCTAAATTTTTTTTATAATTTTTTTATTTTTATTTATTTGTTTGTGTGTATGTTACTCGATATCTCGGAGACCCGTGGACCGATTTTCTTAATTTTTTTTTAATCGAACAGTATAACTCGAAATTGGTCCCATTGGCACGAAACCAGGATCTGATGACGGAATCTTGGAGAAATCGAGGGAACTCTTCAAATTTTATATGGAGATGTAGGTACGGCGTTTTCGGTAATTTGTTGATGAAGTCAAAATTTTACATTCAGTAAACAATACTTTCAAAACATTGCTAATAATTTGAAGTCGGTTTTTTTTGTTTAAAATTATCCTTAGTCGTCCCGTACAACATCCATGGAAGAAATGGAATGTTATTCTAAACCCAACACACAGGAGATTACTACAAACTATCTTTTTTTATTTCACAGATGCCAAATCACAGGACGCTTCCAGTACAGAGGAAAACTACGAAATGACATCATCATCAATAGTTAATAGAAATGATAATATCAACACTACTTGAGAATAAAAGCTATTGGTTATTTATTTATTTAGGTTACGCTTACGAACGTTGGGTTATGTCGTACTGTTTTACATTAAATTTGGTGCACAATGTCGTATTTTTTATTTACTCACATTAATTACGTAATTTCTACACAGGGTGGAAAGTTTCAATGGGCCCTGGAGGGTAACTACTCTAAATGTTTCTTAAACAAATTTTATCCTAAACAATAGTTCTACCAATTCCCACAATAAACAAGCAAAGTTTTTTTTTTGTTTTTTCGATTCCCGTTTGAGACAAGCAAAATTTTAAAAATCTTTTAATGCAGTTTTGTTTCTTTCGAAAAATAAAGGAATGATTCTTTTCAGTAAAATGAGCTAACCAAAGAATTTAGAGTAGTTCCCCTCCAGGGCCCATTGAAACTTTCCACCCTGTATATTATAACTAGGTAGCTTTTGCCTGCGGCTTCGCTCGCTTATATTATTCGGGGTAACACAGAAGAGATTTCGAAATTATTTCAATTCGCTGCTGTAGACGATATTACCTCAATACGATACTATATTTTAAAGACGATATTATGTCTTTCCAGTTGGGTGAGTATGAAAAGATTTTGAGCGACACACACACGCGAATATGCTCTATCTATACAATTTTAGGAAGGGGTTGAACAGAAAAAAAAATAGCCTGAGTCACTCTCCTTCCCTTCAACTATCTCCACCTAAAAAATCACGTCGATTGGCCGCTCCGATTAGCCGTGATAGACGGACAAACAAACACTATATAAATACTAAGAAACCTATACTTTTACCTTGAGTTGAGTTTACACTGACCTTGATAGAGAGCGTAAACTATTTATAAGGACAATTTTACTTCCATAAGTGTCCGCAAGCTGCAGTTGTAAATTCCGTCACTACTTAGGTAAATACGGTAACTGTATACTCATAGCTGTATCTGTGGTAGTATTATAATGTATATGTAACATATACATTACAGAATCGATACGGATACAATAATTACATAAAAATTTTGAACAGTTTCATCACAAAACACTCACGATCTGTTTCATACCTTGGCATACAATTATTAAATTCCGTTAACTGCTTTTAGAGATTTTGGTCTAAGATCTTGATATACAACAACCTTCACCGAGTTGGTTAATGGATCAAACACATTTTTATGTAACATTCATTAAAAATATCCTGTACTGTGCTCGGCAACCCATATATTTTTTGGTATATTAAATTGAAGGTTGATGAAGGTCGTTGTATATCGGGATCAAGTACTATTTTTAAACGTCTAAGTACATTTTTTTATAATGAGTTGTTAACCCAAAGACTTACCTAAGCTGTAATGGTTCATGAGATATAAACGGACGTCTTACCCTCAGCGTATGAACACAACAGTGCTCGCACTGCTTTTGACGGCCGGATAGCCCAGCGGTTAGAGAACCTGACTGTGAAGCTTAAGAGGATATTTTTTTTATTTTTATTTTTATTTAGAATATCGATAAAAGCAAATCATAGGGGCATAGCCACAACAGATACAAATTTAATGAAAAAAAATTTTTTGCTCTAATGTCATTATTCAGGGAGAAAACAGGGGACTACGTTTGTATGGAGAAGTGATGCGACTCCTATCCTCTTAAGTGTCGAATAGACTACCTAGACGGGTCCTACTCCTAATTTACTACCAGATCTACTTATAATCACAGTAGTCCTTTAAATCTGTTTTTGTTAGCTGGCAACACAACAATACATTAATATTCGCGGCTGTTAACATTTCCAGGGAATTTACTGTTTTAAATGTTGTAAGTTTCCTGTGCTCATTGTCTATTATTATACTAGTTGTTCGACTGCCCTTATCGACAGTGATATGACCAGATAAATTAAGACTATGTGTCCATATTTTCATATTTTTTGGGGAGCTCAAATTTTTGTCTGAATTTATACATACATTATTATATTACATCTGTTCCCAAATGGGTTATGCAGAGCTTGCAAACGACAAAAAATGACTATTTCACGTTTTGTGGCCACTTCTAGCTTTTTTTTAGGTATTGAGTTGGCAGGAACAAAAGTGTTAGGTTGCTAGCCTGAGGCCTAAAATATATCTTGTGATGGTTTAATCTATGCAACGTTACGCGTGCTCTGCCTACCCCATTTGGGAATACAGGCGTGATGACGTATGTATGTAGAATAAAGAATGGGGTACACTTTACTTTTCACTCTCGCATCGGTAAAGAATATGCACAACAGATATACGTATTTATGTTCCTACCCAACTATAATTAGAAGCCTGTTTATTTCTACTGTATCTTTTTCAAATAGCTAAGTAGGCAAAAAAGTTGTATTACGAGGGTCATGCCAAAAGAAATTAGATACTCAAAAACTACACAGTTTATTCTTTATTATTGGTATCTATTTTTTCGAAATACTCACCGTGTGTACGTATACACTTATTCATCCGGCTAAACCACTTGGAAAATGCCAATATCCATCCTTCTTTGGGTATCTCAGAAATTTCATAATTATAAGCAGCTAGGGCATCTTCTTTGCTTTCAAATCGCCTTGCCCTTCATTTTTCTTTTATTTTTGGAAATAGGTAAAAATCACAGGGTGCTAGGTTGGGAGAATATGGGGGGTGAGGGAGTATATTAACGTTATTCGAACTAAAATAGTCGAGTGTTCTGGCAGAAGTGTGCGGAGCGGCATTGTCGTGGTGCCAGAGCAGATGCTGGGTTACTGATGGGTCCGTTACACGTACCGAGTAGAGTGGCGAGAGAGTGTTCTCGGCCGAGTACTCGGTTCGTGTGTACGATCGTTTTCATAGAACACACGAACCGAGTACTCGGCCGAGAACACTCTCTCGCCACTCTACTCGGTACGTGTGATCAACCCATGAGTTTAGCAGCTTGTCACACCAAGCTGATAAAACTTTTGGGGCACAAACCGTCACACACTATTCTGAGTTGACAGTCCTTTGATCCTCTAGCACGACAGTCGCAATATGCCCCGTCTTACAGAAAATCGAGGCAATCATTTGTTTCTGTGTGCTTCGTGCTCGGCGACATTTTGTTGGAGTCGGCTCATCTTCAAAGCACCATACTGTTGACTACCGTTTTGTATCTGGATCGTAGTTATACAACCATATTTTGTCACTTGTCAGTATATCATAAACAGTTTTTTTCTTGCCAGCATCGAATTTATTTATCGTAAATTTACACCAATCCACACACCGTTCTTTCTGCAAATCGTTGAGTTTATGCGGCACCCATCTCGAACAACTCTTATGGAGAGACAGGTGTCCATGAATTATGCTTTGCAGGCCTGCTGATCCAATGCCTAGATCTCGCTCAAGCTCTACATATGTAATTCGTCGGTTCTCGCGAATAATTTTTTCCACGACTTGCACATTTCCTTGAGTAACTTCTGTTGGCAGTCGCCCTGACTTTGCCTCATCTTTAAAGCTCCCTCACCCTCTTTTAGATTCGACAAACCAATTAAAAATAGTTGCACAAGAACAAGCAGACTCACCAAAATTCGTGCTTAAAATTTCAAAACATTCTTGTGGCTATAAACCTTTTTTTAAGTCATAATAAATCGTAACTCTAAAATCTCGTCGACTAAGTTTCATCGTGATTGCAAATTCCCGCCAGATTCGAAGAGATAAAAATTATTAAAAAAAATATTACGCATATTTCCGGAGAATTCCATTTTTAACATACATACATATCCTCACGCCTGTATTCCCGAGAGGGGTAGGCAGAGCACATGAATTCAAAAATCCAGTGCCACGTTTAGCGATTTCAGAGCAACCAGATGATCAAACGTGATACTGCATCGACAGGTTGCTAGCCCATTTTTAAGTATATACCTAAATAACCAGCCTTTACGATGGTGTATAACTTGCCAGTATCAATCAAATGAGCATGGAGTATCTAATTTCTTTTGGCATGCCCCTCGTATTATGCAAAAGTACATATACATTACACATTAAAATAAATTATACCAAATAAATTATGCGAAACAATAATATAGTCTAAATAACATTATGCGATCCAAGGGGATCCCAAACTTTCACCCCACTTGGTAACGCAAGATACATCAATCTGTTTTGTACATACATACATACATATTCTCACGCCTGTCTTCCCAAGAGGGGTAGGCAGAGCACATGAATTAAAAAATCCAGTGCCACGTTTCGCAATGTCAGGGTAACCAGATAGTCAATCGTGATATTGCAGTGACAAGTTGCTAGCCTATCGCCCACAATACGCTAACCCTTTCCCAAAGTCGACTCTTACGACATCCACGGGAAGAAAGGGGGAGGTGCTATTCTAACCCGGCACCACACGGGACCGGGATCTGTTTTGTAGTCTCTAGAAATAACTTCTCGAAGCTTCTGCGTCCCTAGTCTTCCAATAAGCTATCGTTTGGTCACCCTCGCGGGCTAAAGGGCTCGTAATCATCGCTGTACTTTTTTGCGACTGTCAGTTCAGTCCTCAATGTAATTTAACGAAGCTTGGTACTGAAATTTAAATCCGTAAAAATCCAGGCTAAAATGTTAAAAAAAAGTGTCATTGCGTTAGTTTTATGTTTAAATTGTTTCGTTAGTTGTCAGTATTGCACCGAAACAAAGGGGTAAATGTTTATTTATTTCCATTTGCTTTTTTGACTATTTTTCCCGTGACTTCTGTGAATTACATATACTCAAAGATTTAAATTAAAAGCTGTGTCGGTTTTAGTACCTACCTACCTTTTCATTTCTTCCGTGGATGTCGTAAAAAGCGACTAGGGAAATAGGTTACGACGTATTTCAGCCGACAGGCTGGCGGCATATTTGTCTATTATTAGTTAATACCGATCTACTTAAATCTTAAAACCACAATACGAGAAATAGTCGTGGTTCTTTAGCGTTAATTTAGGTTATTATTAGCGTTAAGCAGAGCATACGAAACGCTATACAGAGAAAATCATTACCGTTTATCTAGAATTTGTTACTTGCTCTTAATTGAATGTAGGAGATCCTTTTAAACATAAGTCCGCCTTTGTATTTCAACGCCTTGTTTTTAATTTTCTGTATTTTCTGTTATGTTTTGTACAATAAAGGTTACTTAATGAGACTGAGGGCTCTCACACAAAATGATGTGATGGTGCATTGTATCACGTCATGGTTTTTTTTAATTTAATTTCGTTTAAGGTTAGCATGTAAGTTACAAAGCTATCTTCGTAAAACTGCTAATTGTTTAATACATTTTGCTTTGCATGTCAAGGTAGATCAAACTGATCAAAAGTAAAGTGAAATAATATTAATAACTTGTAAATGTGAGCAATTTATTATTATTATTCATCATCATCATCATTTCAGCCATAAAATGCCCATTGCTGAACATTAGGCCTCCCCTTTAGACTTCCGATACTTGTTGGAAGCGACATGCATTCAGCGTTTTCCGGCGACCTTTGTCAAGTCGTCTGTCCATCTTGTAGGTGGACGTCATCTTACGCTGCGCTTGCTGGTCCGTGGTCTCCACTCAAGCACTTTTCGACCCCATCGGCTATCCCCTCTTCGCGCAAAGTGGCCTGCTTATTGCCATTTCAACTATGTGTAAAGTCAAGGAAATTGATACCTGTGCCACTTTGAACCTTCTCATAGTGAGTTTCATATTGCTTTGCTTAGTAGAAAGTATGGTATGTCACAGTGTAATTTCTTGTCAAAAGGTACAAAGTGGCACAGTAATCAAAACTAGCGACTGCAGCGACTTCGTCCGCGTAGATTTTGGTTTTTACCGGGAGTATTTCCGAATTATTTAGTTTTGGCTGTAAGAGATACTCACATTCAAAAATTTTCACATTTATAGTAATAGTAGGATAGTAGGAAGCGCCCGCCAGAATAGCTAGCAGATGGTAGATTTTTTCCTACTTTCTTGACACTTATCGTCATATTTTGGAAAATTCAAACAAATTCTTTACAAATTGTAGCCTATGTGCTATACTGATGTACAAGCTATATTACTGTAAAGTTGCATTAAAATCCATTCAGTAGTTTTTGCGTTAAAGAGTAACAAACACCTAAACATCCATACTCACAAACTTTCACATTTATAATATTAGTAGGACTATAATATTAGTAGGGTAAAAAAAAACTTCTATTTCACATTTAATTAACATGTTTTTTTTTGTTTTGCAGAGATTACGAGAGAGTATACGAAACTTACAGGTACACTTATCGCTCTACCTATGAAGAGAGCTGCTATTGGGGATTCAGTACATGCACCAAGAGTTTCGTCGATTCTGACACAAATGGACGCTGGGTTAACGTAAGTTTTGTTCACATACATCACCCCCGTATTCCCAAATGGCTACATAGAGCAAATTATGATTAAGGGGCGTCCATAAATTAGGTGAGGTGTTTTTTTCCATTTTCTGACCCTCACTCCCCCCCTGGAGAGATGTTGTGAGATTTTATTCAACCCCCTACCCCACCCCCCAAATCTCACGTGAGTAATTATTGTTCTTCGTTCCCATACACCCATGAAGTGTCAAACGTAAATCGCCATCCACATCCGCACTTCGGTTTTAAGACCTTAGGCATTTGTATTAAATGGACCAAAATAGTAGTTTTTTGTTTGTTTCAAACAAGAAAAAAATTGCGTTATATTTGCCGTGACCCCCCTCCCCCCAACGTGAGATTAAGTGAGATTTGACTCGACCCACTCCCCCCCTAAAACACCTCACGTAATTTATGGACGCCCCCTTAGGTATTTCACCCTTGGTTGCCACTTCTGACATTTTTTTTAGGGTTTGAGTTGGCAGATATACTAGTGACAAATTGATAGCCTGTCGTCTAAAATGTATCTTAACCTACGAGTATTTACTTAGACGCCTCTTACGACCTCCACGGATGAAATGCACAGGTGTTATTCTAAATTTGAATTCATGTGCTCTGCCTACCCCTCTTGGGAACACAGGCGTGAGAATATGTATATATGTTATTCTAAATCCGACACCACACGGATAATCATCATCATCAGCCTATTTACGTCCCACTGCAGGGCACAGGCCTCCTCTCAGTATGAGAGGGCTTGGGCTATAGTTCCCACGCGGGCCCAGTGCGGATTGGGAACTTCACACACAACGTTGAATTACTTTGTCGCTGTGTGTAGGTTTCCTCACGATGTTTTCCTTCACCGAATAGCTCGTGATAAATATCAAATTCGATATCGCACATAAATTCCGAAAAATTCATAGGTGCGAGCCCGGGGTTTGAACCCACGACCCTCTGCTTGAGAGGCCACAGTTCGAACCGCTGGGCTACCACGGCTACAACAGATAATATTTCAGCTCATAAATATGATGCGGTTATGAATCACGAAGGTAATCATGACTGTCTTGTGTCGTTAATACCTACCCCAATTGGGAATATAGGAACACCGTGATGATTTTATGAAACTAATTTTATCGTTGTTAAATTGCAGAAATGGATGACTAAACAAGTGACGACTTGTTGTGCCGGCTACACTCGAGAAGGTCCTGCATGGTCGTGAGTACCACCGACGGCATTTCATACGGTCAAGGACTTTAATTCATGAGCCACTATAGAACCTACTCAAAGAAAAAATTATAACGATTTCCCTTGATAATTAATGAGATGTCACTATGACGTTTACTGTGAATTGGTTCCATGGTGTCTCATGAATTAAAGCCCTTGACTGTACCTACTCTAGTAGGTATTTAAGTTAGATCTCCGACACTTACCGTACAAAGAAATTGATGTAATCAGAACCGAAGACTTTGCATTTTATGCTCTGAGAGTTTCTTTTGCATGGCTTTTTTTTGGCCCTTCTTCTTCTTCTTCAAGTGCCTCTCCAACTAGTGAAGGTTAGCTACCAACTTTTGGAATTCATGTCTACCTATCCTTTGCGAGGTGGGACAACCCGGATGAGCTCGCTATTCCAGTCCTCTCGGATGTTGCGGAGCTATGTTTATTGACCCTAAAGCCCCGTATTCATGGTAAACAATTGTTTAGCAGGAAAATCGAATCAACGTGATGCGGAGTTGCTGTCAACATGTTGCTGTCAACACGTTGCTGGCAACACGTCGCTGGCGTGTTGCAGAGCGGCATGTTGACTAGCTCTCACTCGACGAGCATTAAACATTCTCGCAGCTCATCAACAATGTCAATCAACTGTTGCTATACAAATGTTTACCGTGAATACGGGGCTTTATAGCGCTTAAAGGCTATAGTTGCCAAGAATATGCCATAAGAAACTGAATTTTAGGTAACATAACATCCTCAACATGCATCACACACGTAACGTAAACTCGCTAAATGCTAAAAACAGACAGAGGAGTTCCTGTGTGGTGTCGGGATTAATAACACCTCTCCATTTCTTCCGTGGATGTAGTAAGAGGCGACTAAAAACAGATTTAGCTAGCAACCTGTCACTATTATACTACCTCTTCCATCTGTTTTCAAACCTGAAATTATCCTAGAAGTGGCTGCGAAGTGTGTAATAGTCATAAATCATAATCATGGCTTTGTTTGTCACGTTTCATGTCTTTTACCTCCCCATATGAGAACAGGCGTGATTGTATGTATGTATGTATGTTAAAAGACAGCAACATATGTCTTGGTACCCCGTTTCGGAACACAGGCGTGATGTATGACCGTACCTATTTCAGGTTTACTTGCGAGCCCATTTGCAGTCCGCCGTGCCAAAATGGCACCTGTGAGAAACCGGACCTGTGTGAGTGCTATGCAGGCTTCAGAGCAGACTATTCCTCACCAAATAAGTGCCTGCCTGTGTGTGAGGATTGCAGCCATGGCCGCTGCGTTGCCCCCAACAAATGCGACTGCGATTTCGGTTACAAGTTAGAACATGGTAAGTTTTATGTTCCTGCACATTTTAAAGCTTAAAAACACTATCTCTATTTCACTTTGTGTATCATGCGATATTCTACTTTGCGGGGGAAAACTCGAAAGAGAAATCTCTCAAGGCAGATGTTATGCCTGGAGACCGAAGTTCACAAAGAGAAAATTGGTAGCTGTGTTCAAGAAATCAATTATAGTAGATCCCAATACGGTGAGATGGACATTGGTTAAAAAGTACAATTATTCAAGCGACAAACTTTGCATTGAACATAAAAATATTTTATCGAGGTTTGAAATGTCAGTTCAGTTTCCTCTTACCCCGACGGTAATCAAATAACCTACCAATTTATTGGAATATAAACTTATATTTTCGTTTTCCACAGGTAAATGCGTCCCTAAATGTGAAATACCTTGTGGCAAAGGTGCTTGCATAGCGCCAAATGTTTGCAAGTGTGACACAGGCTACGCGACACAGGGAGACAGTGCTACAAAATGTTCACCGAAATGTGAAATGGGCTGTGGTAATGGCACCTGTATAGCCCCCAACGTATGCGAGTGTTTCTCAGGATTTGAAGTAGACGAAAGTAAAGTGCCAGTCTGTGCGCCAAAATGTGAAACGGATTGCGGCAATGGTACCTGTATAGCACCAAATGTCTGCCACTGTGATAACGGCTACGAAGTTGATGAAAGTAAAGATCCGATTTGTGTACCGAAGTGTGAAATTGATTGTGGCAATGGCACCTGCATAGCACCGAACGTGTGCTTCTGTGATCCAGACTACGAAATTGATGAAAGTAAAGATCCGATTTGTGTACCGAAATGTGACGCAAACTGTGGCAATGGGACCTGTACAGCCCCCAATGTATGTGATTGTCACTCAGGATTCGAATTAGACGAAAGTAAAGTGCCAGTCTGTGTGCCAAAATGTGAAATTGATTGTGGCAATGGCACTTGCATAGAGCCGAACGTTTGCTTCTGTGACCCCGGCTACGAAGTTGATGAAAATAAAGATCCGATCTGTGTACCCAAGTGTGACACAGACTGTGGCAATGGCACCTGCATAGCACCGAACGTGTGCTTCTGTGATCCAGACTACGAAATTGATGAAAGTAATGATCCGATTTGTGTACCGAAATGTGACGCAAACTGTGGCAATGGGACCTGTACAGCCCCCAATGTATGTGATTGTCACTCAGGATTCGAATTAGACGCAAGTAAAGTGCCAGTCTGTGTGCCAAAATGTGAAACTGACTGTGGAAATGGCACTTGCATAGAGCCGAACGTGTGTTTCTGTGACCCAGGCTACGAAGTTGATGAAAGTAAAAATCCAATTTGTGTACCGAAATGTGAAACTGACTGTGGCAATGGCACCTGTATAGCACCCAATGTTTGTGAATGTCACTCAGGGTATGAAGTAGACGAAAGTAAAGACCCGATTTGTGAACCAAAATGTGAGACTGGTTGTGGCAATGGAACTTGCATAGAGCCGAATGTCTGCTTCTGTGACACGGGCTACGAAATTGATGAAACTAAAAATCCAATTTGTGAACCAAAATGTGAAATCGATTGTGGCAATGGCACCTGCACTGCACCAAATGTCTGCCACTGTGATAAAGGCTACGAAAATGATGAAAGTAAAGATCCGATTTGTGCACCGAAGTGTGAAATTGATTGTGGCAATGGCACATGCATTATACCGAACGTTTGCTTTTGTGACCCAGGCTACGAAGTTGATGAAAGTAATGACCCGATATGTGTACCAAAATGTGAAACTGACTGTGGCAATGGCACCTGTTTTGCCCCCAATGTATGTGAATGTCACTCAGGGTATGAAGCAGACGAAAGTAAAGTGCCAATTTGTGCGCCAAAATGCGAAACTGACTGTGGCAATGGCACCTGCACTGCACCAAATGTCTGCGACTGTGATATGGGCTACGAAGTCGATGAAAGTAAAAATCCGATTTGTGTACCGAAGTGTGAAATTGATTGCGACAATGGCACGTGCATAGCCCCCAATGTATGTGATTGTCACTCAGGATTCGAAATAGACGAAAGTAAAGTGCCAGTCTGTGTGCCAAAATGTGAAACTGATTGTGGCAATGGCACTTGCACTGCACCAAATATCTGCAACTGTGATACGGGCTACGAAGTTCATGAAAGTATGGACCCGACTTGTGTACCGAAGTGTGAAACTGACTGTGGCAACGGTACCTGCATAGCACCTAATGTATGTGAGTGTCACTCAGGATTTGAAGTAGATGAAAGTAAAGTGCCAATCTGTGTGCCTAAATGTGAAACGGACTGTGGCAATGGCACTTGCATAGCGCCGAACCTGTGCTTCTGTGATCCAGGCTACGAAGTTGATGAAAATATAGACCCGATATGTGTACCAAAATGTGAAACCGACTGCGGCAATGGTACCTGCATAGCACCCAATGTTTGTGAGTGTCACTCAGGGTATGAAGTGGACGAAAGTAAGGTGCCAATTTGTGCGCCAAAATGTGAAATCGATTGTGGCACTGGTACCTGTATCTCGCCAAATACTTGTGATTGCTTCTCTGGATACAAAATTGATAAAACCAGTAATATATGCATACCCGACTGTGGAAATTGCGAAGGGAAATGTACGGAACCGAATAAATGTGAATGTGGAGAACATTTTGAAGCCAAACAAATCGTTATAAATAGCAAGGAATGTGAAGACAATCCCACTAGTAAATGCAAACGAACCGTTTGTGTTAATATGATTACGATGAATTCTACTACAGATGTTCTTTGGGAAGAAGAATTTGTATCAAATAAGTATAATGTAGAAACAGAGGCAGTTGCTACGGACAAAGTAACAAACAAACCCGTAACAGTAACAGTAACAGTAGTCACAAACCCGCCAACAGATTCTATTCATAATGATGATGAGTCAATTGATAATTCATTTCGAAACCATACAGATAATGTTCTGCCAGGAAATGAGAGGTGGTAAGTGAAAGATAAAAACAACCGTGATATAATATTTTTTAACTAAGCTGTGATGAATAACTTACACTAGCTCTCATTTTATACATAACGCACTAAAAGCATAGAAGAAAGTAATTAATTTTGTATCATTGTCTTGTTCCTCGTTTTTTATGACTGTATTGTTTTCTACCTACGATTACTTATCATTGAATAAGTTTATTATTTTTATTTCAGGGTTGTATCAACTTGGGTTTACACGGTGATACCAACACTTGTAATAATCGTCGCTTTGCTACTCGGATGTGTTGTTTTTAAGTGGAAATTACTATCTGACTATTGTAAAGGAGGATTCTATTCAGTGCATGGTAGGTAACTCTTCGTATAGTAAAAAAAATATGTTTGATATACATTATAGGTACTTGAGAAGGAAAAAGGTGAAGCCTCCGTGTGGTGTCGGGTTTAGAATAACATCTCTCCATTTCAATCGTGGATGTCGTAGTCTTAGTCGCCTCAGGAAATAGGTTAAGGTAAACTTTAGGTGACAGGCTAACTTTTTTATTATACCTGCCAACTTAAAACGTCACGAAACGTGAAATTGTAATGGTTTTGTTTACATAGCGTTTCGTGTGCTCTGCCTACCCCATTTTGGAATACAGGATTGCACATTATACATCTTCTTTATGATTTTTCACTGCTCTTATGTTTTCTAATTTCAAGAACAGAAAAATTGATTTCGTATTTTTACGACAAAATACTCGATTTCACGTTTGAACTGAAAAGATATCTAATCAATTTTATACATAACCATTGATTGTTCTTTGTTTGCAGATGTTAAAGAGAAAGATCCAACAAAATTAGAAAATTTACAAAATCACGAACTGAGACTGACATGTGCAGTTACCAGCGAAGAAAATAAAGGAGAAGTTGGTACAGAAGACGATGAAGACAATATCGTTACTCGTTTTTAGTGCAATAATAAAGTATTTAAACCTATATTAATAATTGACAGTTTCAATTTTATTTCGTAGAGGTAAATTAGCGAGACTTTTTACATAGGCACCTAGTTGAGAATTCTAAATCTTCAAATGATTTTTGAGGTAGACCAGATGGAAAACGCAAAGGAAATTGCAGCTTAAAATGAAGTCTTCGTTCTCAACTGTACTCTCCTAACGAAACTTATTAAGAATTTCTGTGTCCAATTGTTTTTAAGTTTGCATTAAAACTCTTGTCAGCAGACTTAACATAAACATACATTAAACAAGTATTAGTTACCAAATAATCGTCGCCGTGTTTGGAATTATCCCTCCATTTCTTCCGAGGATGTCGTAAAAGGCGACTAATGAAGCATTGTGTATAAATAGTAGAAGTACGCTTGCAACCTGTTTTTTACCACTTTTGTCTCTACCTACCCCCTTTGAGAATCTGTAGCAAGCTAAGTTTTATCCCCGACATAAAACAAAGTGACAAGCTAGCAACCTGTCACTATTATATCTATTTCAGTTGTTTATTAACCCTAAAATTAAGCTGAAAGTGGCCACGGAACGTTCATAAAGTGTTCACGGGACATTTAGAAAGTGCACATTGAAACAGAATAGGTACCTAGCTACTAGTTAATACTGAGTATAGAAAGTCCACTCCCGTACATGTTGAGGCATAAAACATAGCTAGCATAGCAAGCAGCTGCTTGTTAGACCATTCACGAGATCTAACCGTCGAACAGTGGCGTACAAGGGGCTAGGCGGGGCAGTGCCCCAGGGCCCTCAAATTCTAACCAGGAATCTCCATCGAACTGAACTTTTGGAAAATACTCCCATTTTCAGAATAAATATGAGAAAAATTCGAAGGTTGTGCCCAAAAAGACCCTAAGTAGTTTAGCATTTTTGAAGTACCTAAGTATTTGTAGTTATACATACATATTTCTTATTTTTATTTAATAAAGCCTAATCAGTTTACATAGCAGTGCGGCCCCATTTTTTATTTGCCCCAGGGCCCTTGATTACCGCTGCCGTCGAAGCTTACCTAAACTGCGGAGTGGACCTCCCTGACTTTGCGATAGTTGAAAGAACCAAAAAAAAGTCGTTAATTTCATAGGTAACCCATTTGATTTAATAGTCTGGGATTTCAAACACTAGGAGTTCAGCAACATTGACAGGTTTATCTTCGACGGATCGCTTCTCCCGTCTCACGCACACCGACCGCCCTTTGACGCTAAAGTCTTTGTGGTAGCCAGCGTCGCAGGCGCACGTGTTGGGAGCTGTGCAGAACCCATTATGGCAGCCGCCGTGGCAGTAAGGCTGGCATCTGGAAGAGAGAGAGCTGATGTGGAGTCTTCGTAGAGGAAGGTGATTGGCAGGGTGCAAAAGATGGTCACAAAACATACGCACAGAAGTCAATGAAGTGGACTTCACTTTTCATGTCTACGCTTGGCGCTCTAAGGTCAATTGTGGTGTATATGTCACCGGAAAATAACACATTCCGTAAGTTTATAAATTTCCTAGGAAGTTTATAAACTTTCGTAAGATTCCAAACGGGAGACAAAAAATGTTTTTACGCCCACATTTTTGCAAAATTTAATATAATCTAACCTAACCTAACCTAATCTAACATAACTAAACCTAATCTGATCTAAACTAACATAATCTAACCTAACCTAACCTAACGTAAATTGATTATTTTACGAAAATGCGGCCGTAAAATAATACAATTTGTCTGTCGTTTGTAATCTTACGGAAGTTTATAAATTTCCTGAATTTTTTTAGGAAATTTATAAACTTACGGAATGTGTTATTTTCCGGTGACATATACACCATGTGTAATAAATTCCAATACTTTCATTAACGATACATGTTACAATTTTACAGTTCTAGCAGTTAATCAGTCCGCAAGGGCGCGTCTCAAGCGGACGGTCGTGCTCGGACTGGTCCCGACTGTTCCGAGATATCGAGTCTGTGAGACGTGTCTTTATGCGTTGCTCGTGCGCATTTCGTATGAAGATTGACTTCTGTACCTATTTTGTGACATGGTGCAGGTGACGCCTTTATGACGCGTCGCAATTAGGCTTTTGTGTTGTTTTTAGGGTTGTGCAAAGGGCAAAAACGAGACCCTATTACTAAGACTTCCAAGACGCTATAGACCAGGCTGTATCTCTAATCTCTAATGCTAGACAGTTGAAATTTTCACGAGTCTCTGTTGCCACTATAACAACAAAAATTAAAAACGCTCCATACAAAAACCGCCTTTACTTGCCTATTTTTGCTCGATATCAATAAATGGTAACAAGTATGCTTGTTTACCTAGTCAATTGTATTAAATCCTTCGTTGGCAAGTCCGGCTCACACTTATTTACTTATAAAAATGTTAAAATTTGAAATTACTGTGAAATTCATTCATCATAATTGAAAATATATAAAAATGTCGAGCTAAACCCGTTTTTAGAGGTGAAGGTGAGTTATCCTTACTATTTGTATCAGTATGAAATTTATAATCATTTGGTTAGCAATGTTGAGTATGAATGTTAGTTAGTATTGTATCAGGAAGTGATGTCAGATCGGATGAAGCACTAATAATTTGTTGTCACAAGGAAAATAAATAGTATTTTTATTACGAAGAAATATCCAACACGTGCAAATTAAACAATATTAAAATATAGCATGAAGCCAAAGATAAAGACGGCTAAGTTAGAGTAGAATAGATAAAATTTTATGATTTTATATACGTACTTGGTACCAGTCGCTTCAGTAGGGTCTTGGGTGTACCCTGGGAAGCATTCGCATCTGTTGACACCGACGCAGGTTGCGTTGACGCACGGTTGCGCGCATTGACCCTGAGACCAATTCAAGGTTCGATCCTGGCCTTGAGGCACAAATTGGCCTGGCCTTCCATAAACTTCCACCTGGCCATATTGACCTTGAGACCCATACTGCCCTTGGTTATGTTGCCCTTGCGAACCATATTGTCCCTGACTAAATTGACCCCGTGAACCATATTGCCCTTGACTGTATTGTCCTTGAGAAGAATACTGTCCTTGGCCGTATTGGCCTTGAGATTCATGTTGACCTTGACTAAATTGGCCTTGAGATTCGAATTGCCCTTGGCTATTTTGACCGTTAGATCCATACTGTCCAGAACTATACTGTCCTTGGGATCCCTGCTGGCCCTGATTGAATTGTCCTTGAGAGCCATATTGCCCCTGGCTGAATTGACCTTGAGCTCCATTTTGCCCTTGGCCATATTGTCCTTGAGATCCCTGACTTCCTTGAGTATGATCTTGACCTTGATGCATGTTGAAGGTCTGGTTTTCCAGGGGATTGTACAGAGTCTGGTGGAAGGTCTGGCCATCAGTTACGTTTGGTTGGTTGGGGTGTGGGTACTGGTTCTGAGGAAGAGTAGGGTACAAATGTTGACCAGGCTGTTGAGGATATTGGCTTTGGTTTGGATTAGGCTGCGGATATTGCCCAGATGGCTGTGGGTATTGGCCATTTGGTTGAGGGTACTGGTTTGGTGGACCACCTGGGTATTGCGCGTACACTGAGCTTGGTGGTTTGTTATTTGGGTTTTGCCCATACGGGTTCTGGCCGTAAGGATATTGACCATTCGTGGTGTTCTGATTCTGGGGATTATTGGGATGGGGATATTGTCCATTTGGGTATTGGCCCGGGTACTGGCTCGGATATTGGCTGTTGTTCTGTGGTTGATTGGGGTAAGGATGATTGTGAACCGTAACTTGATGCGGGAATGGGCTTGTATTGTTTGGCTGCAATCGGGCACAGACGTTGGGTGCCACACATTTTTCATTGAGACCGCAGGCCCTGAAAAGTAATGCAAACGTTATATTTGAAAACTGGAAGAATAGAAACAACGAGTTAATAAAACACATTTGTTTCAACAGCATCTGTTCTAAGACGTACCTAAATCATTGTCATTCGTACTCCTACTTTAATTTTACTTAGGTTTTTTATACTGAAAAGGTTTCTCGGTTATAAGTGTTAAGTACACACAATTAAAAAAAACCATCTCCATGAAGCAAGAGACGACCATCCAAGAGACACACACGACGTCAACATAGGCAGAGCAAATGAATTAAAAAATCTAGTGCCTCGTTTAGCAATTTCAGGGTAACCAGATGGTTAAACGTGATATTACAGTGATCGTGAAGACAGTCTCACTAATGCAACATTTCCTTAAGTAGTAATCAATCTCATATAACAAATTGTACTTACGGCGAGCATTCAGCAAAGCATTCTCCTCTATAAAACAGATATCCTGATGGACACACGCACACTGTGCCTGCGCAATTTCCATTGATGCAGCTTCCGCACTGGCCATGTTGAGGAGCTGGTCCAGCCCCCTGCTTGCAAGAACCCTCAGGAGTTGAGTGGAAGCCTGGCTTGCAGGTGCATGTGTTTGGTGCAGTGCAGTTACCTGATAAAAGATTTATGAGCATCTAACAAGTTTCATAGGCATTCTACTCGATAATACAAAAATGAAATAAACAGCTACTAAAACTTAAATTATTAAACAGATATTTTGCTCATTAGTCAGCTACATTTTCCCCCAACATTTGATAAGCTCGGTATCCGGTTGGCACTGTTAGTTGCTGTGGATAAATATTCAATTATTCCAAAAATAACTGTAATCCCTATTATCCGCCATTCTTTAGTAACTAAATGAAACAAGATTTTTAGCCAATTTTTATCTTCACAACAACTCTGTCACTGGAAGATTTCACGAACTTATTTTTAAGAATACTTTCTGCTAACTGATCAATTGTCTAGTATAAAATCAGCGTATCCATAATTAAAGTCAGACACCAACTGTATTTTGTGTATTGTATGTATGTATTTATGAATAAATTTAAATTTGAACTCACCGACTCCCCCGCAGTTCTCCCTGCAGTGGGGCTCACAGAACCTGCCATTACGGTCTAGTTTGAAGCCCTCCTTGCAAAGACACTCCCCACCAGCACAGTGGCCATTCTGGCAGCCGATGGGGCACGTGGCGACGCAGAAGCCAGCGTTGTTCTTTACGTGATCAGGGAAGCAAGTGCAGGTGTTGGGTGCTGCAAGAAAATGTGTTATTAGTGAGGTCATCATCAGAATTGAAAATTCAATACGTGAAGACCCTTGTATCATCACCGAGTCGAATTTGTCCTAATGTAAAATTTTCATTGTACTGTTGAATAGAGTTTCTTCAGGCTAAGGTAATTATGTTTTAGGCGACATTCTAGCAACTTGTCATTATTATGCCTGTTACTTTAAAGCCTTAGAATTACGCTAAAGTGGCTACGAATCGTGATAGTTATGGTTTTGTCTATGTAGTTAATGTTTCATATGTTCTGCTATGAAGACAGGCCTGATATGGTCACTAGCGTCAATATCTGACGCAATAAGGTTGCATAAATAGTTGACCCGACTCTTTTAGGGGCATAAAGGCAGATGGACGAGACAGAGGTTTTGGCAGATATTAATGTTGGTGATAAAGGTGGAATACGCACCAGTGCAGAGGGCGTTGACACATTCAGTAGTGCAGACGGGGTCGCAGAGGCGGAAGTTGTGGATGTTGCGGATGTAGCCCTCGCAACAAGTTTCGATGCGGCTGAGATCCGCGCGAGACTGCAAGTTGTAATTTAAGTTGTAGAGGAGAATCTGTACTTCTTTAAACTTA
Source organism: Adoxophyes honmai (assembly GCA_005406045.1). NCBI lineage: Eukaryota > Metazoa > Arthropoda > Insecta > Lepidoptera > Tortricidae > Adoxophyes > Adoxophyes honmai. The sequence continues at coordinate 31,797 of BHDV01018410.1, forward strand.
GTGCCATAAGCACAAGAAGGTAATTGTATATTTCTTAAAACCGTAATAAATACAAATTAATAGCAGATTTCAATGAAGATACTAATAGAAAGCTTTCCAAAAAGTGATATCAAAACGCAGCACCTGCGATAGTGCTGTCTACGTAGATCAAAAAGAGAACGTTTTCTGCGTTTAAACTTAGTATGGTGCGCAGCGATCGCTTCCGCTTCACCAAATTCCAAATTCCAAACTCAAAATCAAAGAAACGGTACCACTTAAGCAGAAACGTCAGCGACGCTAGATAAGATCACCTGTGGACGACGCATTACGAGAGCCCTCCAAAATTCATAGCTACGGAAAACCTAAGTACTCGTAAGTGTCCTCATTTCCCTTTTACTATAAATGTAAATTTCCCTAATAAATACATAAATTACGCCCAATTGGGAAATACCCCGCGGGGTGGGCAGCGACAACAGAAAGACATTTGCTTCTATTCTGACACACTCCTCTCTCTCCATTAACATTCATTTCTGTCGCCATACATGCTCGATGATTTCGACGTTCTGCTAGTTTAGCACGACATAGACCATACCTGTCATAGTCTAACAAGAAACGTCAGAAAATGACAGGGAGTTTATCTCAAGCACGAGCCGATTAACTCGTGTTGTCATGTTAACATTCTTTATCGGATTGCATATTAACGGGCTTTAATAAAACGGTAGGTTATTTAACTTTTTAATTAACTTACTCCGTTTCCAGCCGGTACATGTTTGGGATCTCGTGCCAGAGTTGCGGTTCTGTAAATCAGTAAATAACACATAATTATTAATTAACGAAGGCATGTTAAACAAACCTAATTAAATGTACATACCATGTTACTTTTTTAGACCGGATGTTGTTGATTGATTAAATACAGGGTAAGTGGGTATAAAGTTTGATTGTTATTCGTTTTAGTGCAAAGCTATGCTGAGCTTCAAGGTTGATCCCAACGCTTGAAAGGAATCTGAAGGTCGAGATTCTTGGAGGAAGATATTGGGTTCACCTAGGGGTGATAGAACTGAAAAACTTCTATATTTACCTTCTACATCTGGTTTCACCTCTAGTTTCACTTACTTTACCTCAAATTTCACCTTTTACTTCACCTCTTACTTTACCTCGTGCTTCACCTCTTGCTTCACACCTTACTACATCTCTACGTCCATTTCTTACGTTACCATCTGCCTCCCTTTTACCTTCACCTCTTGCTTCACACCTTACTACATCTCTACGTCCATTTCTTACTTTACCATCTGCCTCCCTTTTACCTTCACCTCTTGCTTCACACCTTACTACATTTCTACGTCCATTTCTTACTTTACCATCTGCCTCACTTCCACCTTCATCTCTTACTCCACCTCTACTTACGGCACTTCGATGATGCAGATGCCCACTCTCTGGTTCGCTGAGTAAGCGCCTGCGCCGGTGTGGTTGAACGTCACCCCATAACTGCCTTGGGTGTTGTTGTAAAACCTACAAATAAGAGAATATGTGTATTGTAGCAGAGTCATACAAAAATATTAGATCGCATCTCTTCTAAGAACATACGGTCACGCCTATGTTCCCAAAAAGGGTAGGCAGAGCACATGAAACATGACAGACAAAACCATGACTATGACTATATCACGCTTCGCAGCCACTTCTAGCATAATTTTTGGTTTGAAAGCAAGTGGAAGATAGGACAATATTGACAGGTTGCTAGCCTGTCGCGTAATACCTAATACTTAAACCTATTTTCTGCTCTGGCGATAGATTAGTTCAACGGTGTCATGGAGCACCTGGTTTTGTACCCTTGTGTACCCGTTAGCGGCTAAGTCACACGACATTAACTATACCTAATAGTAAAGAAATCACAAAAAGGAACCTTTGATCTGGCACGACGTTGTCTTTATTTCATAACTTTTTAGAGATAAACAAGCAGCTCTATCGAGCCTTGGCTTCTTTTTACAGTTTTTTTTTGGTGGGTATTAATTAGTTCATTCATGACAACTTCCGATGTCCGCCAAGTTATCTTATTTAGACGTTTTTTAACGTTGGTAGGAAACGATGCCCATAACAATTTTTTAGGTAAAAATGTTTCACACGTTTTGTTATGGACGTATTTCCATATTTCGTCGCGGTTGTTTGTTTTTAGCATAACAAAGGTTTCAATTCAGCTTGTAAAATGAATACACGAAGCCGATCGTCTTAGCATACGCAGAGCACACGAAACGTGACATAGACAATACCGCCATGATTATGATTATTTCACGCTTAGGCCACTTTCAGCATCATGTTTGGTTTGAAAGCAGATGGGAGACAAAGTATATTAGTGACAGGATGCTAGATAAACCTATTTCCGTAGGCGCATCTTACGACATCCACGGAAGAAATAGAGAACACGATAGGCAATGATAATATAACTAAGTAAATTTAAACACCTGTTGAAGTTATCCCCTCCCCTGTAATGGTACTGGCCCCCGCCCTTCACAGACTTGATGTACTGCGCGTCTGCGTTGGGATCGTGCGCAAGCGCTGGCACCGCGAGCAGTGCGCTCAGCAGAATGACAGCTTGCATGTTTACCTGAAAAATATATTTTTTATGAAAAATTAGTTTTTTTCACTTCGAGTAGTGTCTCTTTATTTATTATTGTACAAAAAAAAACATGAAATATCAAGCCCGAAGGTTAACTGGAAGAGATACGTTAAGAGATAAGTTCGCCTTGTACATAAGGCTGTTTTTCTGTGTTATTGTCCCATGCAATTGTTTTATGTACAATAAAGTTTCATACAATACAATACCTACCTACCTACCACAGATTATTTAGTCGTACATCTACTTTAAAGTAAGTAAATAATGAAAATAAAAATAAATAAGTATTTTAAGTAACTAAGTAAACACAAAGAGGAAAGAAAACGATATACAAAAAAAAACTTGTACATGATATACAAATGAAATGGCGAAGTACAAAAGCTTATCCCTTTAGGGATCTCTTACAGGCAGTTTTTAAAAGCGGTTCCCATACAAAAGACGTGTTTTTTTAGTTTTTAATACGAAACCCGTAGAACACCAGTCCAACTCGCACTTGGCCAGTCTTATATTTAAGTAACATTACTTTTAATCCCGCATTTGCATAAAACCGTTTGCTTTCTGCGTTTCTAAGAAGACCCGAGCGTTAATAACAACAATTTTCCTTAATCGAAGCAACGACGTGTAAGGTTATCTCAACCAGTTAAGTAATACCTCGTATCAACATAGTTTGTTGACAATTATACGTATTATCGAGTTTAATTTGGTACCTAATGAGCAAATCGGTATTACTAATGTTATATTTAAAGTAGTCTTCCGGGTTTTACAAGGAAATATGCTATTTTTTTCCTGTGAATTTACATCCGTATTTCGATATTTCAAATTATTATGTTGACACACTATTTTCATTTGGAAAAATTCAATTAAACATTGAAATCTACATTGAAGGAAAGACTTGTATTGAAGTGTTTTTTTTTTAGTTTTTAATATATTTTTCAAAATTACCGGAAATTTTTAAAGTTGTTCCTATGTAGGTATACAGGTTGTCCCAAAGTTATGGGACATGAAGGGGAAGTACCTTAAATATCGTAGATAGTGTATTTTGCTCAAAGAAGACTTTATCCTGTTTTTAAAAGTTAGTAATTCTGTAGTATTCATAGATATTCTAAAAATTACTTGCTTCGTCAGGGAATCGAACCGACTCAAATGTAAAAAAACTATCCTATTTTTTATTATCCCAATCGAATGAATAGCTAAAAAATAATAACTCTGCTTAAGTAACATACTATTTTAAAAGAATCAAATTATTGTCGGAATTTAAAAAAATTAAAGAAACCATTACAACTGAGCATAAGATCGGAAATTTTCAAAAACCTTAGACCTGCTCCAGCTAAAGTCCCGGAAAACAGTAAACTTCCAACAAATTAGAACACCACTATTAAAAAAACGCTACGTAAGTGTCACATATCAGATATAAGTAACCTCTAACTCCAAGTTAGCTATGACTCAATCAATGTTTTTATCTACGCAATGACATCACTGTACACAATAATGTATGACATAAACTTGGCTTACCTTGTCCGTCTCTTGGAGTCTCACTTTGTCCAAAGCTGTCTTCACACTGAACAGATACTGACGATGCGTTGGGAGGAAAACAAATCGCTGCGATACTCATCTTCAGAAGATCGGTTCCGTAGATAATTTGTTTTCACTCAGTTTTTTGGTAGGAGCATCATATGTCAAATATGTTATTATTTTTCCGGTGGTCCGTACCTTGATGATTTTAGATTTTTTTTATTTTATTTTAGGTTTAACTGTGCGCTCCGCGTAAAGACACAGCAGTTTTACAATAATATGGTCCTAAAATTAATTACAAAACTAGTTGTATTTTTTTTTTGTTTTCTTTTTCCTTTTCATACATGTTTTTTTTTTCTTAATATGCTATAAACATGAATAAAATTAATAAAAACCTTAGAAACTAAATATGTGTCAACTCCGGGTTAGCCAGATGTTATGGGCTATCCTGCAGCATTGTGTTTATGGCGGCCGAATCCCTCGCCCACATCGCCATCCGCAGGTTGTAGTCTTTGATGGTCTCATCCGTGGCCTTCTGCGCTGTTGCTATGAGGCCAGCTACAGCATCCTCACGGAATACGTCCGTGTATGTCATTATTAGGTTTCTGTCGGGTTTATTTCAGTCAGTTTTGCGCATCGATTGGTTGATTACGTACATTTTATATGTCAGGCCTGTATTCCCAAATGGGTAGGCAGCAGAGTACATAAAACGTTACGTAGACAAAATGATGACACAGCTACAAGAAAAGCTACACGTATCGCACACCTATGACATAATTTTAAACAAAAAAAAACCGACTTCAAATTTGGGCTATACTGAAGGCATTTGTCTAATAATGAGGGTGACCTTCCATCACCAGCAGGCCTCACTAATTACTGAAATTATAATTTCCAGTCTGCAGGTGCATTCAGTATTGAAAGAATTATCCTTTAACTCCTAAGCATTAAGGAGTTGACCTGCCATCATCAGCTCAGTCATATTTTTTTTACTGCCAGACGTAAATACTGGTGTAGCTTTGAAAAATGTACTCAAAACATTACCTGTGCCTATAAAATTTGAGGGTTGCCCTCGATTTCCCTCATATTCCATCATCAGATCAAGATATGCTGGCAATGGGACCACCTGGAAACTATACCCTTTCAAACAAAAAAAGAATTTTCCAAATCGGTCCAGGCGTCTTCGAGTAATCAGCGAACACAAACAAAAAATAATAATAATAATGCAAAAAAAAAAAAAAAAATATCCCGACGAATTGAGAACCTCCTCCTTTTTTTGAAGTCGGTTAAAAACTATTACCTACTGGACAACGATTGATGACTGTACTCTTCAAATTAATTTACTAACATCGATATGCAAAATAACGCCGAAATCTCAGAAATATAGAAAGACGAAGAACTGTGACAAAACATCGCAACATTCTCTGGGATATGAAACGGAACAGAACCCCAGTCCAAGCATAAAGTTAGCCAAAGAGCGATGGAGAGCAGCCTACTGGGTTTGAAAAGGATAAACAGAATCCGGAACACCACTGAAGGACGCATTGCTGATGTTGGGGAAAAGACTGCCAGGCTAAAATGGGACCAGGTAGGGCACGTCTGCTGCATGCACCCGCAGATGCGCACACAGCCACTTGGTGGGTGCCGAAGAACGGCCAGCGACGTCGAGGCAGGCCGAGAAGAAGATGGCGGGACGACTTGGACTCATATGCGGAGGACTGGCCTGATATCACGCAAGACTGAGAGTTGTGGAGGTAACGAGAAGCCGTTGCCCAGCAGTGGGATACATTAACAGACTAATAAAAAACAACAAATGCGCAAGTTGTGCGCGGACATATATTTCCTAATCGATTCTGCATACTATGACAGTTAATATGTAGGTAAGTACTTAGGTTTTAAGTAATTTAATGTAAAAGAATATTATATGTATTAATGGATAAACACTTAAACACAATAGGCGAACATATCTCATTCCTCTCTAAATAATTATAAATAGTGGTAACAAAGCTGTCAACGACGTAAAAAAAATAAAAATCTAACACAAAAATGCATCACCAATTTTATTTTTCTACATAATTATAATAATAATGTACCTACTAAAGTTTGAAATTTGGCCGTGAAGCTTTTTCGTACTAATGATGACTCGTTAAGAGAGCGTATTTCATCAGAACATTGCGGGCCTGCCTGATAAGCAAGCAGGAAAAACGTTGTTCAAAAAAATATAAGGTAAATATCGTTGGCGACTTTATCTTCGTACTTATTTACTACCGATATTGTTGCAAACTCTTTTAAGTTATTATTTTTTCTGTGGTTGTTTTACTTGTTTTTTGGTCATTGTCATATTTTATGTTGTGGAAAGGAAATGTTATTGTCTCGTAGGGATAGGTTTCTTGATTAAATTGTGTATCTTATTGATATAATCAAGTTTCGTTTTATTTTACAGTCAATATAACATGAAGATAATTTTGTCGAAATCGGCTCAGGGAACTTTTAAATCTTTAAAAGGTAACATACAGTCCAACATATATTAACAAAACATCACGTCTGTATTTCTAAATGGTGTAGAAAAAACACTGGAGTGGAGAAACCTAGACCTTTTCAAGTTTTGTGGTTTCAGCATAGTTTTACAAACAGCATGACTGTTTTTTAGATCCATATACACAATGTATAAAGATTTAAGGACAAACTAAAATTTCTTTAGCTAAGTATTCTTCTTCTTCTGCGCATCATTCTTGGCAGAGTGGTCGTGGTCATCATGATGTGTCTTCAGTGACACGTTTAAGATAAGTATTGTCTATACTAATTTTATAGCAAGTGATAGCGTCCGCTGTGTGGCAAGGAGGTGGACAAGCCGAGATCTTGCTGGTTGCGACAACAGTTGCTACTAATAAAAACATATAGGAACGTCGTCTGGCGCATCTTCCAGTGTATTGCATTTTGGGCATTTATTAGGGCGTTTTCTGTAAAAATGGAAGAATATTCTGATGCTGTCGTTTAGTCATCTATTAGAGGAACAGGAACTCTTACAAATAGTAAAACACGATATCAAAATCTGCAGCAGATTCATATAAAATCTATCGAGATGAACGAGACGCTTGTAGATTTGAGGTAAATCCGCCTTTCAAAGCTCATCCTCCTCCCGATTATTCTTGTTTGTTTCCTCAAAATATATCACCGTTTTCATGTCTTCTCAAAACATGTACGGTACCCTAATTCCGCTGAATAGAGATGTCGTCACAGAGGGAAGCAGATAGTGCAATCGTGTTTTGCACACTTTATTACGTTTGGCTTATCTGCTTTCGGATGTCCTCTGGTCAAGGACTGGGATTCAATCCGGTGCGTTAGCACAGTTAATGATTTCTGATGAATTATAAACCAATCAGAACGTCTAGTCACTAGACTCTAGTGTATTAAAAACGATGATGGACTCGATAAAGATTTCGTTTGCGAGTTATCGCAAAATTGTATGGAAACTGAGACGGCGCCGCCAGCGGAACGTTTGCACAACTTCCGCGGTCGACACGTCTCCATTCTCTCCATACAATTCCGCGTTAATTCGCAAACGAAATCGATATCGAATTCATCATCGTTTTCAATACACTAGAAGCTCACGATGTATTTTGATGATATAAGTAGGTTTTGACATTGCTAAACGCGGCACTGGATTTTTGAATTCACGTGCTCTGCCTACCCCTCTTGGGAATACAGGCGTGAGAATATGTATGTATGTATGTAAGTAGGTTTTGCCTCCCTTGAGAGTTGAGACTCAAAACTAACTTCAAGGTTTTTTTTGTGTAAATCTGATCGGCGGTTGAAGCATCAAAAGCTCGGATAGAGTTACTTAATGAAATAAAAATATTTAGTAACTTCTCATCGGTTTTTAAATTAAACGGTTTTACTTAGCTTACCCCGTTTGTTTTAGTCTTTAATCTTTATTCTTTCTTTGTTCTTTGGTCTTTGTTGGTTCAAATTTAGAAATTGAAATTTCACCCTCTTTCCGTCAACTGATTGATCTGAAATTCGGTATGCGCTTTTAGTTCTGGTGACAATACAATAATGTACATTCATTGTCATTGTAAATTCAAAATGGCCGCCACTACAAAATGGCGGATGACCTAATTCTTATCTACCCCATCAATATGGGTATCAATTGAAAGGTCTTTGCAAGGAGAATACAGTGCACTATATCAAATTTAAAAAAAAACTAAAAGCTCGAAAAAAAAAAGTAAAAAAAACTTTTAAGTAAAACGGTTTTATATACACTGATTAGACTAAAATAAAACCGTTTTACTTAAAAGTTTTTTTTGAATTTTTAAACAAAATAAATTAATTTAAGTTCTTTTGAAGTTTTTTCGAGTTGAGCTAGTATTTTCGTCTAATTGTAAGTACTTTACCTACTTACATATACATACATCACGCCTGTAATCCCAACTGGGCATACGAAACGTCACGTAGTCAAACCATGACGATTTCACATTTTAGAGTCACTTATTGCACGTGTGGTGTCGGGATAGAATCACACCTCTCCATTTCTTCCGTGGGTATTGTAAAAGGCGACTAAGGAAACAGGACAGGTTTAGACACGCTTTAGGCGCTGCGCAGACGACAGACTTTTGTGCGATCGAGTCTGCGGAGCAATAAAATCTCTGAATGGCGCGCAGACAGTTTCCATTCAGAGTTTTTCTTGCTCCGCAGACTCGATCGGACAAAAGTCTGTCGTCTGCGCTGCCCCTTAGGCGACAGACTAGCAACCTGTCACTATTCTATCTCTTCCTTCAGTTTTAAACCTAAAATTGGGATAGGAGTGGCGGCGAAGCGTGAAATAGTAATGGTTTTGTCTATGTCGTGTTTCGGATGCCCTGCCTGTCCCATATGTTTGTTTATCTAGTTTTAGATTTACCTACTTAATTTAGTTTATGTAGGTAGTTTTGTTATTTAAGGCACATTTAACTCGTTTTTTGTACTTGTTTTGCTTCTGCGAATTTAATCATTAATCAAATCATACTTACGTAGGCACATCCGAAGTGATTTTTTATACCCAGTTAAATTATAATGAACTTATTTCAATTTCCTTGTAGATTTTATCAGCGCCTAAATATCAAGGTTAATAAGTAAACAACATGGGTAAGTTTAGGGGAACTCTACCTACATGGGTAGGTCGGTAAGTAAACCTACGTACGTCACGCCTGTATTCCCAAACGGGGTAGGCAGAGCACACGACACGCTACATAGACAAAACCTTGACTATTCCACGCTTAGTGGCCACTACTAGCATTTTTTTAGGTTTAGAGTTGGCAGGAATAATAGGTTGCTCCTGACGCCTAAAATACAGGATGTCCCAAAACTCAACGATAATCTGGGACCGGATGAAAGGCCAAGTTATACCAGTTATTGAAAAAATGCAAAATAAAATTCCGTGTCACTCATCAATGGCCTCTTCCGTCTGTAACAGACGCTTTAAGCAGTGTCTGAAAGGCACTTCCTCTCGTGGCTGTATAAGCCGATGCGGGAGCGGCAAGGTTTTCGGCACGCTCGGCAGCAGAATACTGCAGCAGGTGGTAAACTGATGCTTTGATGTCTCCTGGCCCTCCTCTCATCCAGAGTCCGGAACCATGACTCATCATGGGTTTTACGACCCTCCACAATCGCTTTCCTCCATTTACTCCGGTCCGTTGCGAGCGTCTCCCAATCACGATGGTCAATATTAAATATTTTCATGTCACGTTTGGCGCAATCCTTGAATCGAAGTCTGCCTACTCGTCTTTTTGCTTCCGCGACAGCACCCAACATGACACGGCGTGGTAAAGTTGATTCCATTCGCTGCACGTGCCCCAACCAACGTAAATGTCTTTATTTAATTAAAAAGTTAAGCTAAAATAAAAATAAAATATCCTAAAATCATCAAGGTACGGACCACGAGTCCGTAGATGAAAAATTTGTTTAAAAAAAAAAAAAAAAAGTCTTTATTTGAGCAAATGTCACTAGGTTAAGCAATAATGGTCATTTTATCAAAACAGTTGATTTTCGTCACCCTCGACTGTATTTTCAAGTCCTATGAACACCTTTATTACAATTTTACTGGGACTTTTTTAATTTTGTGATCTTCATTAACGATGCTATCAATCGCAACCTCAAATTAATGCCAAAAACATTAGTAATCTAATAAAATAAGTCAAGTTTTAGTAAGTTATGGTTCACGAAAATATTGTTGCTATTGTAAGGTAACTTTGACTCTTTATTTTGAAAAAAAAGTACTGCACTACCCAACCTATAGCAAGTTATTTCAAAAGATGGCGCATTCAATCAAGATTTTTAAATAGTGCAACACTTGCCACTTTGCTGGCCGTTAAAAAAGATATTTCTTATTTTTTTCAAATTGAGTTTGTCAAATTGACAACTACGTGCTATCAAAACAGCGAGTGAACAACATGATCTGTACACAGCAGAAGAATATGCAAATATGCATCTTATCTACGGTGAACGCTGATGAAATTCAAAATGACCCCTGCACTTCAGTACGTCTGATTGAAACAGCAACGGGAGTACCAAATACTAACGCTCATCGAATTTTAAAACGATACGAATTACATCCGTATGTGCAACGCGTCCGGAGTCTGTTACCAGAGTTACCACGAGATTCCGCATCAAGAGTTTATTTTTGCCAAATGTTAGCGAAAATTCGTGAAGATTCGGAATTCTTGAATAAAATTTTGAGGACCGACGAATCGACATAAAAGGGACGGACACGTGAACTTCCATAACCTTCATGAATGGCACGTCGAAAATCCCCATTTCATTATTTCAACGTTAACATGTGGACTGGAATTTTAAACGGACGAATAATTGAACCATTTGAGTTATCAGTTAACTCAATTTAAATGGCGACAACTATTTGAATTTCCTTCAAAACGATTTGCCAAATTTGTTGAAGATGTACCGCTCAGTATCTCAGAGAAATGTGGTTTCAGCAAGATGGTTATCCCGCGCACTGTGCTCCATTTCTTCCATGGATCTCGTAAGGGGCGACTAAGGAAATAAGTTAAGGTACATTTTAGGCGACAGGCTAGCAACCTATCACTATTATACCCATAAACTCAGTACGTAGCGTAGATACGTATGTCTTTTATTACCAAATTGTCTAAACTCACTTTGTTGCTTTTGATCAAATTAAATTCGATGAAAAGTTTGTCGGCAAAACAAGACACCCTAAGCCTCTGTCTCGGAGACAGGTAATTTTTTTTACCAATACTTACCTTCTGTGGAACATTGCGTTCTTTAAATAGTACAGTATTTCATTGTGACAAAGTTGTAGTGTTTGGCTACTTCTTTGGTTGATTATGTACTTATGACAAGTTTAAATAAATGAAAAAAAAGTATATACGCTCCATTAATAGAAATTGCAAACCCTGTAAACAAACTGTGTGCAAAATGTCTTAAATCTACGGCATCTACTTTGGCAAAGTTTAGGAGTAGGGAGTAATGGGGGTAAATTCGTCCACCATTATACCACCAAAGAAATCCAAAAGAACTACTTGTGTAGGTACCTACATATTATTTCGATTTATGGACATGACCAAGTTATGAAATATTTCATTGGTTGTTTACATTGGTCTCAAGTTCTATTAACGGCATTTTTATACCACAGTTTTTTTCTTAAACTTTATTTTGATTACTGTACGAACAAACGCATAATTAAATCCTATAAATCACACACTCATTTCATTTATTATCCATAAAACAACCACATTAACATTACAAATACGAACACTAATTTATTTTGTTAAATAAAATCTTTGGTTGAAACTAATTTTAACGCCATCTACCGGCACATTGCTAAACTAGCTGCTCTTCACGCTTATCATAATTCTGTCACGGCCTCGCCATTTAAGTTGACGATCTCTATGGCGTGTTCCGAAGGCGGTCTCCAACAAGGTATTTCAGCATACAATGGTTCAGACGTTGTGTTGTCTATTACATCTAGTTTCGCTTCACATTTTAGCGCCTCTATAGTTGATTCGGCGAGAGAGTCAGGTCGCTGTTGAAGTGGTTCATCAAAGCCGCCCAGAGATGGCGCCATCGAGCGTCGATGTAATGTTTGGAATTCCATGCTTCTTCTTGGCAAGTGGTCGTAGTGGCATTCAAGAATTCCTAGAAGGCAGAATAAAATTGATTAAAAATTATAAACTTAAAACAAGCGCATTGATTGAAGTAATAAAAATGTTTTGCACAACTCTTACCTCTGAAGTTTTCCAACATCATGGGGGAAATTGTTTGAACGACTACCGGCCTCATAAATTGTTTTAGATTCCGATCTAAGGTTGAAATTGGCTGATAGTGACATTTTTCTGTACTTGGTGGTTCTGAAAAATACAAAATCGGTGTTTAAAAAATGCAAAAAGTACTGTGGCCCATGAGGGGATCGAACCCGCGACCTTCGCGTTATTAGCACGACGCTCTAACCAACTGAGCTAATGGGCCGATGCTACAATGGTTGAAATAATCAAACAGTATCTATTGACTATTTTGTGCAAAGCCTGTTTTTGTTAGAAAAGTGCAAATAAAGATTGAGGGCCATTCAATCTATAAAAGGATTAGCTTACTAGAGATAGAAAAGTAACATAATGCCCGTACCACCTGTCATTTTCCTATCTTAGTTAGCCAAACCGAAATATTTAATATTGAGAGTGATAGATACCTACCTACTAAAATTAAGTAGTTAAACAGGTAAACACAAGATAAAATAAACATTTTAGCATTATCTAACCCCCGTTTAATATGAGCGGCCATATTACTGAGAGCTCAACTCGAATTGGACAACTATTTCTTTAAACGATGCCTAGGTATTTCTGGAAAAAAAGGGACACAAACTGTCTTTGTACAGTCAAGGACTTTAATTCATGAGCCACCATGGAACCAATTCACAGTAAACGTCATAGTGCCATCCCATTAATCAGGGGAAATCGCGATGACCTTGTCTTTGAAAAGGTTGGTGGCTCATGAATTAAAGTCCTTGTCTTTGACCGTACCACATTCCGTCGAAATCGTTTCAGCGCTTAATACGTGAAAAGGTAACATACAGACGACAGACAGAGTGACTTTTGCATTTTTAGTTTTACGTAGGGATTTAGGGGAGTTAACTCAGAGCTTAAATTTAACTACAAATGATGCTATTTTTTTAGGTAAATTACTTAGTTACATTATACAACATTGTAAGATAAATAAAATCCCATGTTCTTTCTAAACCTAAAAAACATTATGCTAGAAGTGTCCACAAAACGTCAAATAGTCATCGTTTTGTCTATGTAGCGTTTTGTGTGCTCTGCCTACCCCGTTTGGGAATACAGGCGTGATTGTATGTATGTATGTATGTTCTTTCTATTATACAGTTAAAAACATTTTTTTCCAAATAACCCTTTGAATATTACAATCGCATTGAATTTGCCTAAAAATGACATATTGCTCGCTAGTTATTTTAGGCGTCTCACAATCACAATTTGTAAAACTATACTGTAATAGAAGATTGTAGAACAAGTGCAGAAATCATATTATGATTTTACGAGAGGCGTTTATCCATCCGAGGAAGCTTCGACGAAGACTTCACTTTATGCTTTAGCGCATTAAACAGACTTCAGTTTGAGTAGGTACGCGCACAATAAAAAAAGAAGTTTCAGAGCAAGAGAAGTAAAAATACAGTTTCATCACTCTTGCTCGTCAATGGTATTTATTATTGCAAGCGCGTATCCTACAAGACAAAGGCCTAAATTGTACCCGTGGGAGTTAAGGAGAGTTTATACTCCCTAGGGAGTTTTATGACTTTAGTTTGAAATTTTGCAAAAGTTATTAGAAAATTTAGTTGTAATCGTTGTATTTATAGTTGTAAATAATTAAATAAGAATAAAAAAAGAATTTAAGGGGGGCTCCCATACAAAAAAATCGTGATTTAATGCCGTTTTTTTACTGGATATTAATAACGGCAACAGGTAGACTATTGAAATATGGTATGTGATTAGACGATAAAAGGTACGGAACCCTTTATCGCGAATCCAACTCGCACTTGCCCGGTATTTTACACTTCATGAAAATGTTCCTGACATACCTGGTAGTGGTGTGTTGAAGATGCTCCTCACATACGGCGGCGGGCCGTCATTATTGTCAATCATCACTTGCATCCTTATGCTGTTCATCTTCGCCTCTTCGAACCTCGGCCTCTTGCACCTCTCGATCATCACTATCACCACCGCCACGGTGATCACCGTCATCATCACCCCTCCGGCAATACTGATCACCGATATCAGATCCACGGACGACCGTTCTGTCCCTTTCTCACCCATCACAGCAGTTATATGCTCCGGCTCTGTCAAAATATGAAAAGTCTCTTCGTCATCCGGGTCTTCCGTTACTTTAGTACTAGGTTTAGGTTTAACTGTTGTTATTTTTTTAGTATCGTTAGTTTTTCTAGTTTCAGCTCTGAGAATCTCTGCCAATTTTGTGGTGGCGTATTCGTCTGTCACAATGTTTGCTTTTTCTGTTGTTTTCATTACTTTCGTAGTTGACTTTGTTGGCATAGTTACAAACTGTTTAGTAGAAAGGGTTTTGAGGATCCGCGGCTTCTGTGTCAAATTAGTTGAAGGAGTTGTTAAAGAAGAATTCGGTATGCTTGCATTCGTGCTCATGCTGTTAGTAATACTTGTTTCATTCGTGAGGGGTGTGTGTAATCTGACAGTTGCGTTTTGGAAAGGGGTCGCTGTGGATGTGCTCAATGGTTTTTTGACAGGTGATGATGTTGATGATGACATCGACCTTGTAACTGCTTCCGTCGGCCTCCCCGTTACAGATTTATGCGAAACGTAGGATGATGTCGTCAAAGCCATCTTTTTGAAGGTCGCGTAAGACATAGAAGTAGGTATAATTGATACTATTATGGTTCTTGGGGTAGTGTTCGTTGTGATCTCCTTTTTTGTTGCGCTTTTGTATTTTGATAGGTCTGAGTTTGGTTTGGTTTTTGTTTCGGTTGATAATTCACCTTTTTGTGCTGGCTTTATCCATATCTCTTTCGGTTTGAACTTGATTGTTGTTGCATACGTCTTGATTGTTGTTTCTGGCTTCCTCGTTGCTTCTTTGAATATTGGCTCAGTTGTAAGCTTTTCTTTTTGAGTCTTTGAAGTTGTGGTTAATATTTCAGTGGTTGGTGTTGCCTCTGTTCGCGGCGCTGGTAATGTTGGTAAAGTTGTTGGTGCTGTTCTAATGACTACAGTTGTTGTAGTTGTGGTTGGCATCTCTCTTTCTTTTGTTGTTAAAGGAGTAATTTTAGTGCTAACTGTGGTCAATTCTCGTTGAGTTGTCGCCAGAGATTTAAATGTTGATAAAGTCCAAGGTTTAGTCATAGTTATATTTCTCAAAATTGCTATTGTTGTTGTGTGTGGAGAAGGTTTGATTTTAGCTCCTATTGTAGCCATTTTTGCAGTTTGAAAAGTAGTCTCCACAGTAGAATTTGGAACGCTAGTGGCCTCTGTAGTAGGGTTTGTAGTCCTCATAGACGTCGTAGAAATAGTTGATGTTGTATTAACTCGTATAGGGGAAGTGAATGTTGTCCTTGTTGTAATTTTAGGAGCCATTGTCGTAGTTAAGAAAATAGTCGTTGGAGTTGTAGGAGCACTGGTTGAAGTTAAAATTGTAGTAGTTGGAGCTACTGTAGTCGTTGTTGTTGAAGAAGACAAAGCAGGACTAGGCGCAGTGCTCGGATTATCAGTGCGAGATGCAGATTTAATACTTGGTTTGATAACTGTTAGTTCTTCCGCTGGTAAGGGAGTACTCGAAATCATTTGACATCTGAAACGTGAAAATAATTTCATTAGAGACATACATACGTCAGCAAGGGTTATTCAAATAAATGAACAACTCCCGAGTCAGTGAATGATTCGACTTAGTGAACGATGAGACGATGACATTAAAATTTAACGTCAAAGAAACTGACATTGTTCCTTTCCGAGGAACAGTCTATAAAATATTACTTCATATTTTATACCTTTAAGTCATCGCTTTTCGGGACACTCGGAGAACTTTTTTCGAACAATGAGCGCCAAGTAACAGTTAGACACGGGAAGGGCCTAAAAATCCAAAATTAGGAAAGAAAAAGAGAATATGAATGACTTATTTCTAAAGACAATAAAGTGGGCACCCACCTCTCACCTTGCCATCCGTCGTGGCACACACACCGTCCAGTTTCAGGGGAACAAGTCCCATGTTCGCACAGTTTGCATTCGTACACGCAATTCGGTCCCCACTTGCCTTTCGGACAGTCTGAAATGTGTGCGAAGTAGTGTAAAATGATTTTGGTACTACCATTTCCAAAAACGCCTTGATTGGTTTGTATCATGGACAAGAGAAAGTCGTTAGTTTTGAGAAAGTGTTAGGCAGTTTTATGAATAACAGTTTAGATACTAGTGTGTTAGTAAAAGGACTTTACAAAAAGTTTTAATTGGAGGGTGTAAGTAATGATTGGCGAAAAAGTATTGAATTTCAACCATTACTTTGTTTCTAGTTCAAAAATATGCAATTCTGAAGTGTTACGACTTTTTAAATCAGAGTATATCTAAATTAGGACAAACTCTACGATTCATGTTGTCTACGTTACTTTTTAAGAATCTACATTTATGTTTATGTCTTTATGCCTTCCGTATACTAGTGCAGTAACGGAAGGATACGGATCCTAAGTATACTAACAAAGCTGTAATTTGAAATTTGGTCAAATAATGAGGAACTGTAATAATTAGCATTAGAACAATACCAAAACAAACATTATTTATTTTCCGTAAGATTCACTGTTTAGGATTATTTATTCTAGTCTGGCAACAAACCGCAACCTTTTATACATTCCCCAAGCTTTATTCCATTCATTCATCGCTGATCCCATTCCCGCTCTCTTGCAAACTAATCTTCTTGACGAACACATGCTCTGTAACCAAATTATCTAAATACCTATCCATAGTTTCCCAGTTCCTCTACTTTATTATGAAGTATGCAGATAACTCCCGTCTTGAATCGAGTTTAGCTCGATATTTTTCTGTGTCTATACGCGCCACCGATCTGTTCTCGACGATATTGACCCTATATGAACTAGCCCAAAACATCTCAAGCTAAACTTCATCTAAGATAAGACCCAAAAAATTGCCAAGTTAATGTGAAAAGCAGACACTATAAACGACAACAGGTAGCCAACGTAACTAGGAGCACATAAAAAGATAAGGTTATTTTTCTACCCTCGGAGCATCCGTTTCCGGTCTTCCCAGCGGGGCAGACAGGGATACAAGATACGTCCTTCATTTTGTAACCGGGGCAGCAAACTGCTACTTCCGCTGTTCGTTCCTCCGTCTGAAAAAAAAAGACTGGAAAAGTTGAATGGGAATGTTGAATGCCTCTGATTTTGTAAAGGAAAGTGTTGCGAGATTCTTTTTACATGTAAAAGGAGTTATTGGAAGATAAGAGAAATAAAGGAATGAGTTGTGAGAAAAATCGGGGGTTTGGATCGCCGACATTATTTTTAATATTTTTTGTCAGATTTCTGGGCCCCTTATCAAATAATAAACAGGCCAAGTGTGAGTCGGGCTCGCGCACGAAGGGTTCCGTACCAAAAACTGCAAAAAATCAGATTTTTTGTATGGGAGCCCCCCTTAAATACTAATTTTATTTTAATTTAATTACTTCTTTTTAAAGTAGATATTTGATTAAATATTCTGTGAGCATTTCAAGTATTTAGCTGTTACAGTTATTTAAATAGACACAAAACAGCAAAAAAAAACACGTTTTTTCTATGGGAGCCCCCCTTAATTATTATTATTATTTTGATTTTAGTATTTGTTTTTAAAGTAAATATTTAATTAAATATTCTGTGAGCATTTCAAGTATTTACCTGTCACAGTTATTTAAATAGACCCAAAACAGCAAAAAAAAACACGTTTTTACTATGGGAGCCCCCCTTAATTATTATTATTATTATTTTAATTTTAGTATTTGTTGTTATAGCGGCAACAGAAATACATCATCTGTGAAAATTTCAACTCTCTAGCTGTTACGGTTCGTGAGATACAGCCTGGTGACAGACGGACAGACAGACGGACGGACAGACAGACAGCGAAGTCTCAGTAATAGGGTCCCGTTTTTACCCTTTGGGTACGGAACCCTAAAACGGTAGTTTTAAAGTGATTCAATAAATACTTGCATATATCATGCCTGTTTCCCTTAATGGGACAGGCAGAGCGCACGAAATGCTATATAGACAAAATGATGACTACGAGTATTTCACGTTCCGTGTGGTGTCGGATTTAGAATAACACCTCTCCATTTCTTCCGTGGATGCCGTAAGAAGCGGCCAAGGAAATAGGTTAAGGCATATTTTAGGCGACAGACTAGCAACCTGCGACTATTATACCTGCCAACTCAAGACGTAAATGCTAGAAGTGGCCACGAAACGTGAATAAATTAAAATGCAATAGAAAAACAAAACGAATGTCGTTGTTAAGACAGTCACTTCGCCTCTGATCCAGTTAGTCAAGGGCGACATGACCTTAGAAATAATGATGATTGTAAGTTATTATATGAAGTGAACCTTTTACAATATGATCGAAGTAACTTGGTTGCTGTGGGTGATGAATGGTAATAATGGCTTTTATCGATGACGAAGATGTCGCTACAAAATTAGCGAAAACGTTTGCGAAAACGTTTTGAAAATATGACTTTTTGGCTCTTCTGTGAAATGTGAGTTTTTAGCTCATGTTTAGGTTAATTTTAATGTTTGGTTTGTGTCGGTAAATTTCTTGCTTTATTTTTTTTTCTTTTTGGTTTTCACATGACGGTCAATAAGATGTAAGTAGGTAGTCTATTCACGTTTCAATTGCTGAATGGAATACAAAGTAAATTTGGATAACAATAGTTTGAAACCAGAGAACTCATGACCTGGTTAAAGCTGTGAGTCAAATTAGATCTATGTGAGAGGCCTATAATGATGATAATGCTTGTGATGACACTGTAGAAGAAAAAGAAGATGATGATGATAATAATTAAGTTAGCAAATATATTGATAATGACCTCAAGTCTAGTCAAGTCGCGCATCTCAGTGTTCCACTTGGAACAACGTGGCGGCATGGAGAAGCACCACTCATAAGTGCGCACTGACATCGGAGCGCGGTACTTTACACGCTTGGTGATGTTGTATCTGTAACAGAAAGGAATTTACGTTACATACATACAATGCCCCTACATAATAATGAAATAGAGTTGATGCAAGTGTTTTTCGTTGTTTTTTAGGGAGGTTTTTATTCAACAGTGGACGTCTTCTGGTCGCTGATAATGAGGACGATTACTTAATATTTTAATTGGAGCAAGTAGAGTGATTGCTGTATCTGAGAGAATACCTAAGCTCAGCAATAGGACATAATGTGGATAGAAAGAAGAGAAAGCGAACGAAGAGGACAATAGAGAACAGTATCTCGATCTCAGAGAATAACATCTTGATACTTATCTTGAAGGTAAGTGAGAATCAATGAAAAGGTTGTATTCAAAATATCGGAATGTTAACTTGATTGTAAGACAAATTGATTGAGAGTTATGAAATATTACGAAATAAAACTGGTAGAGAAATTGACTGAACTCTCCACAAATTTATGATTCTGGATCGAATACTTGAATAGTCTTTAGAAATCACCAAGTTTACTAAAGTACCTAAAAGTTTGACGACGCAAACCTTAATTGGAGTTTACAAATTACTTCGTAACTCAATAGAATGTTATTGCTCTGTAGAAGTTTTACTTTTTTGCTTTTGAAAAATTGAGATTTCGTTTGGATCCAAGATCTTAGTAACGCTTCTCGTCATCAAAAACAAGATTTTACTACGTTAACTTGACATGATGTCCCTTTGTTGGCTGATAATTTTTTACCAGAACTAAATGCAATATTTACTAAACGTTACATAAGTTAGTATTACGATTGATAAGCAGTTTAAACATGTGACTGATATAGGTACTTACTTCTGCTGAACCATGCACACGTGGTCTCCATTGAGTCCTGTGACTCCCACCACCACGGTCGTCACCAGCACACCAACGACGCACCATATTCCGGCTCTCACTGTCCTTGCACTGTCCACTGACATATTACTGTTCACTGCGAAGCCATCATCACGTTACATTGTCTCTTTGATGGTCAATTGTTCATCACCATTGTCATATTTGGCATCACTTCTTTTGTCTGTATTAACACTGTTTATTTCTGGTTTCTGTAAGATTAGTTCTTTACTGAATACTAGTTTTGGCTCGCAACTTTATTTGATTCCCAAATAACTCTTCAAAACACTCTTCTAATAAACTAAATTTTATATCAACCAGACATAGCACAGCTTTCTATTAACTCTATAACTCTATTGTAAAAAAACATATTAAAATACAGAACAATTTGAAAGCACTAGGACAATCCCAAAAGGACATCCCTTAAGGGATCTTTTCCTGCTGTCCTTCAAATTATTATTAGTCAAAGATTTGTAAATATAGTTTAAGTGTGTGAAAAAAAAAAGTGTTCGAAGAGATTACTTCCTTGCAACAACGTTAGTTTAATTGCAAAATAAAGAAGCAATACAGAAATAGATGCCCTGTGGTTTGGACGACATAAGTGTACAAAACTGATTTTAAAATAATTGTTCTCAGCATAAATATTTTCTAACGCGCTCGAAAATTGACAGGTCGATACCAATCTCGATTTAAAATTGAAACAAATAGTACCGCGTGGCGTTGTGACAGTTGAAACTGTCGCTCGTTTGAAGCCAATAGAACAAACGATTTACTAGACTCGTTTTAAGTAAGAAACAGTACTGTTGTGGATTGGTTTGTTACACAGAAGAGTTTTAGAGAGACGCTCGGAATCGCTATCGCTTTCCTCCGTCAAGCCCATGTCGATTTCGATATCATAAATGCCAATCTATCAGTTTTAAGTCCATAACCCAAAAATGTTAATAATATAAATAAGTAGCATCTCAATCAAGCAAAAAGCTGAACGGCGCATGTTCTAAACGATGGTTTTAACAGAATAGACTGGTGCCGCCAGTGGTTTTAATTATTAATTGAGGACACTTCCTTTTAAGTACTGGGACTCCGTTGCGTAATAAAGCTTAGGAAGTTAAATACAATGTATCTCTACTACTTAAATAATGTCAAAAATGAAGAAGATTTTGTATTATAGAAAATAGTCAACTGTTCGCTTAGTGATTTCTAGTGTCCGACCGAAGGTACAATTTTGGCCGAAGCCGAAGCCGAAGCCGATCAATCGGCTTTCATCAAAACCTTCGGCCGAAGCCGAAGCCGAAGCCGAAGGTGTGTTGACCCCATGTTGACCCTAAGAATTTGCTAATGGTAAAAAAAACGGTAGTAAATTATGCGCAGTTTTCGCTTCTAAATCAAATGTGACCATGTTGTTATGTTTTTTGTTGTCAGTAATTTATATAATTAACTGCAAGTAATTCGATCGGGCCGACGAAACGCTGCTCTGCTAAGCGCTGCGCACTAACACTCTCGTTCTGGCATCGTTCGTCCAATTTCAAATCACAACTTGCTAACCTTCGGCTTCGGCCAAAGCTTCGGCCAAATTTTGGCCGAAGCCGAAGGTTTGGCCGAAGGTGGTTTTTTTGGCCGAAGGTAGCCGAAGCCGAAGCCGAAGCCGAAGCTTCGGTCGGACACTAGTGATTTCAGAGATTTAGAATCAAATAACGCTTTTGATGCCATTATCGATGTAATAGACGAAATAGATTTATGATATACTATTGTATTTAACGTACAAAAACTTGGGAGAACAGCTAAACAAAATAAAATTAGCAAAACAAATGAAGAAGTCCAAACTCTCTACTCTCCTACTTAAAAAAAAACTAAAAAGGAAAGTTTAATGATTCGAAATTGTCATATTTCACTCAGGCATCCCCAATGAAATATGTCAGCTTCTCACTGTTATTAACAATTAAGTCACCCCCTCTCGACAATCACTTGACCTGACCCCTCTTACATTCGTATGGCATCCGTCGTAGTTATTAAATCCTATGTCCAAGCTTGATGGAGTGAATGATGTGATAAAATGTACTTCTGATACTTTCGGAAATTATTGGCTGTTTTTTCCTGAGCAACGGAGTAGGGAATCCGACCATACAGCCATGATGTTAACTATTATTACATACATACATACATACATACATATCCTCACGCCTGTATTTCCAAGAGGGGTAGGCAGAGCACATGAATTCAAAAATACAGTGCCACGTTTAGCAATTTAAGGGTAACCAGATAATTAAACGTGGTATTGCAGTGACAGGTTGCTAGCCCATCGCCCACAATACACTAACTTTTTCTCAGAGTCGACTCTTACGACACCCACGGGAAGAAAGGGGGAGGTGCTATTGTAACCCGGCACCACACGGGGTAATTATTATTGCAGGTGTAGAAAGAAGTGACAAACAGGACCAATAATTTTCTACACCACACAACAATTTTCACATTATTCACCCTGTGATGCCTCAACAGATTTCATATGTCAGATTTCATACACGTCGCTTAGTCCAATTTAAACGACATGTATTAATGTTGAGGTTAAACAAAGTTTACACGGCCAGTCCTAATACTTAATCTATTGAAAATCTGGTTTACTAGTACGGACAGCTCCAGAGAAAGGTAACCCCCCAGTAATAGAACATTGTATGGGCGGGGGGTTACTTTTCTCTGCTGCTGACTGTACAAGGAAGCGGTCTGTTAGTCGGCCAGTCCCCTTAGTACGGTAGGGCGCGAGTAGAGATACGCACGACATTGACTACACCTGTCACTGTCTAACTAGGGACTATCTCGCGCGCGACGCGACTAGAGCGTGTTGCCGTGCTAAGCCTACAGATAGCTCAGTGATTAGAAAAACTTTGAAAATAATGCTTGAAGTATCTTTGTGTACTCGTAGGGTGGCTCGTTTGTCACTTCATGATAATGCAGCGGGTGTTTATTGTACAAAAGGAAAGATCACGAAATACAAAAAAAAAGGGGAAAAAATGGCGTAGTTCAAAGACTGACTTATCCCTTAAGAGGATAGGAGTCGCACCACTTCTCCATACAAACGTAGTCCCCTGTTTTCTCCGTGAATAATGACATTAGAGCAATTTTTTTTCATTATACTTGTATCTGTTGTGGCTATGCCCCTATGATTTGCTTTTATCGATATTCTAAATAAGAAAAAAATCAAAAAATCAAAAATTTAGAAAATCGATAAAAGCAAATACAAATTTAATGAATAAAAAATTTTGCTCTAATGTCATTATTCACGGAGAAAACAGGGACTACGTTTGTATGAAGAAGCGGCGCGACTCCTATCCTCTTAACTTAATTATTGAGACTGGCGACAAGAGAAGCTCCAATAAACGTGGTGAAGTGTACATAGTGTAAGTTCATGTACCCTTAGCTTTCGTCAATTCAGAAAGAGGTCAACGCCTCGATTGATAGCGTCAATCGGCGCATCCTGCGCCGGAGCATGCGAAACTGGGGGCACGCACACAGCCATGCGTGTGGAGTTGAATGGGGCTGGTTTATGTGACATAAATACATAAACATTGGTAAGGAAATACAATAGCGACAGTTTTCTAGTTTATCACCTATCACACTAGTATTACCTAAACGCGGGAGGCAGAGCAGAGCGTCTAGTGTGTTCAATTCGATGGTGCAGTCGTTAACGAATTCGTTTGCGAGTTATCGCAAAATTGTATGGAAACCGAGACACCGCCGCCAGCGGAACGTTTGCACAACTGCCACGGTCGACACGTCTCCGTACAATTCCGCGATAACTCGCAAACGAATTCGTTAACGACTGCACCATCGACTTGAACACACTAGACGCTCAGATGATGAAACGTTACATTTCCAAATATTGGCTACTTCGTAGTAGCCAAACCGGTAGCCACTTTTAGCGTAATTTTAGGTTTGAACATACATAAAAGAGGGATAATACAGGTTGCTAGCTTGTCGCCTAAAAAATATCTAAACCTATTTACTTAGTCGTCTTAAATTCCACGATCATAGGACACTCGGGAATCCAATGGCCTTTATAGTTCTCGGTAAGGCGCAGCGCAGACGACAGTGTTTTGTGCGCGCAGCTATAAATTGTCTGAATGGCGCGGTGACAACTTCCAGGAATTTCCATTCAGAGTTTCGTAGAAAATGTCAGCGTGAATGGCGAGAATTTATTGCTGCTCGCACAAAACTCTGTCGTCTGCGCTGCGCCTTAAAGGGCTGCGCTGACTTTCTCTTTTTAAAATCGTACTATCTAACATGCTGGTATTTGTAACAATTCGACGTTTCTCATGTGCTTTGTCAATGTAATAGGCCTTCTTTTTTATTTTTTACTTTTTTCAATGACCTTGAGCTGCAATACCTATTTTTGTAAGAAAGCCCTATATTTTTTACTTTATAATTGTAGCTTCTTGTAGCTGTTTACAATATCCCCTACCCCCCTATACAGATAAAACTTAACAGCAAACATTCGTATCCATCACACAAAAAATGCCCCGACCGGGATTCGATCCTACATCCTCAAGTTCCATAGTCAGATTCACTGACCACTGGGCTATACGACCGTCAAATATCGCATCAAAATTCCCGTATCATACGAGCGTTGCATCGCCCTTTGGCTCGTACCCACAATCTATCAATCCCTGCAACTATAAAGGTCCATATGTTTTGTCAGAGCAGTTACAATAATTCTGTAATGGGGGCCCCAAACGATGTTTCCGTCTGTCTGTCAGTGCAATTGGACGGGATCATGCCTGGGGTATTATCAACTATAGTTATTCACAACCGTTTCTCAGGCTCGTGTCGGGTTTAGAATGTATCCATTTCTTCAGTGGATGTCGTAAGAAGAGGGAAACAAATGGTTAAGGTATGCTTTAGACTTTAGACTTTTGGAGTCTTTAGACGATAGACCTGTGTCACATTGTCACTAATAGACTTATCTCTAAATTAAATATCTAAATATTATGCTACGTTAACCTATTTCTTTAGTCGCCTCTTTCAACTTTATTAAATTCTTCCCTAGGCTTCGTAATAGGAGAAGTAGGTGATTTAAAGGCCGTGCCCAAGCCTCCCGCAAGGTATGCCCAAGCCTCCCTACCATAGGGAGCATTGGGCACTTTTGACTTAGTTTAGAAAATCTCTCGTAATGTAGAGACTGATTATAATTTTTAAGGAAGCTCTTTAATTATATCTAGCCAAACGTGTATTGCAGTAAGAATTGGCAATAAAAGTTGATTATCTATAAAGCCAGACTTTTTATGCTTTAAATAGTGAAAAAGTGCCCATCCCTCCCCTACCTCCCCTAAGTGTGCTTTAGGTGACCGCCTAGTGTGGGAAATACTTCCAATAGAGAGATCTCTCTCCAGGCAGATGTTATGCCTGGGGACCGAAGTCCACAGAGAAGAAGTTGGAAGTTGTATTTATGCAACCGATCTCCAAAACTTCGTTAGCGCGATGTAGAACTCTTTGACAGTTGATGATGTTTGTTTAAAGTTCTACTAAAAGTTCTACTTCTGATAGCACTAGAGTCGCTACTCGCTACACCAGGAACCTACCACTATTTTATTATCAGTGTAATTTTTGTTAAACCTAAAACTGTGCTAAAAGTGGCTTCGAAACATGAAATTGTGAATATATAGGCGTGATTGTATGTATGTATGTAGTAAACAATGCCGTACTACGTAGAATTCGGTCGCCGCACGATATCTAGAGGATGTGGACCAATTAGATAGTTCAACAATTGCCTCGTAAATCTGACGCAATTAATTCCTATTTTATTGACGGCAATAAAATAAACAAGATTGTCATATGGCGAAAGGTCTTGATGATAATGTGTAATAGTTACCCATTTAATTTGGTACTTTCGCTTCTGTCAACAATTTCATACATACAGACGTAAGATGTCGGGTTTAGACTAACACCTTTTCATTTCTTCCGTGGATGTCGTAAGAGGCGACTAAGGAAATAGGTTAAGGTATGCTTTAGGCGACATGCTAGCAACCTGTCACTATTATAAACTATAATACCTCTTCCATCTGTTTTAAAATCTAAAATTATGATAGAAGTGGTCGCGAAGCGTGAAATAGTTTTCTCACGTCATGGTTTTGTCTGACAGGTTTTGTATGCTCTGCCTACCAATATAAGCGTGATTGTATGTATGTATGTATGTATATTTTAGGCGACAGCTTAGCAACCTGTCACTATTAAGTATACCTGGCAACTTAAAACCTACGCTAAAAGTCGCCACGTAACGTGAAATAGTCATCATCATCAGCCTATATACGTCCCACTGCAGGGCACAGGCCTCCTCTCAGTATGAGAGGGCTTGGGCGATAGATCCCACGCGGGCCCAGTGCGGATTGGGAACTTCACACACAACGTTGAATTACTTCGTCGCTGTGTGTTTTCCTTCACCGAATAGCTTGTTATAAATATCAAATTCGATATCGCACATAAATTCCGAAAAATTCAGAGGTGCGAGCCCGGGGTTTGAATTGAACCCACGAGCCTCTGCTTGAGAGGCCACAGTTCGAACCGCTGGGCTATCACGGCTCTAAATAATCATGAAATAATCATGGAAATGGTCATGGTTTTGTCTATTTAGCGTTTCGTGTGCTCTGCCTATCCCATTTGGGAACAATAGCGTGATTGTATGTATTGTATGTATATTTTTATGCTGTTAGTTTATACTTTACTGCCGACAGTCCAGTTAATTCGTTTAACACTCAAACATCTGTCTTTTGGCCACTTGCGGACAATAGTCCGTAATGGTCTTAATTACAGTTGCATTCGTGCCGGCTCTTCATAGCTCCGAATTCAAATGTATACGTTAAAGCAGGGATGGTCAACCTTTTTTTAAATATGAATAAGTTTAAAGACTTTGACTGTTATGAGTCTACATGCATACATCACGCCTGTATTCCAAAATGAGGTAGACAAAGCTCACAAAACACTACATAGACAAAACCATGAGCATTTTCACGCTTCATGGCCACTTCTAACATATTTTTTAGGTTTGAGTTGGCAGGTATAATAGTAACAAGTTGCTAGCCTAGCCTGTCGCCTAAAATATGACTTATCATAAGTCCTTAAAATTCAAATTTTAATGTTAATACGTTAAAGCAGGGTTCGTCAACCTTTTTTAAGTGTGAACAAGTTGAAAAAGTTTGTTACAATTCTAACCTCAAAACTTTAAAAAAACATTAAACGAACTCTATCGATATTGTGAGTTACTTAATCGTAAACACGAGTGAAAATAACTTCTATCGACAAGATAATTCTGGTTGGATGGAAGTGCATCTACTTGAAAGGACTTCAGAAACTACTGACCTGGTTAAAAGAGCGCGCTGGCTTAAAATAAGGACAGGTTCAAAGAATTACAAGGCATTTTTAACCTCCTGGAACCTTTTCTGCGGCTATTTATAAAACGGGGTTGGCTAGTAACAATTTGGTGGAAGAGCAAGTACATAATCATAATAAATAACATGCCCTTTTCCCTCGTTGCGTCCCAGTGCACTTTATAAAGTACAAATTAATACTAAGCATAATAGACTAACGTATTTCATAAGGTATCTAGAAATTAATGATAAGTATAAAAAGCTAATGTACTTTATAAGGTACAAATTAATAATAAGTAAATACTGTATAAAGTACAGTTCATGTAATTTATCTAAGGATCTCAGGCCCTGAATTAGTTAATTAGAATCTAGTTAGAAGACTAAAACAGTAACAGTAACAGGGTTAGTGATCAAAAGCGAACCTAAATTGTAAAAAGAAACTAAATAGGTACTCAAGATGTTTTTTAAATAATCAGTAAGTACCCAAGTTAAAATTGTAATTATTGCTGTGGCAAAGTTTTGGTATGTAATATTGAATTAAATCTTTTACTTTAAACAATAACCAAACCGAAGAATATTGGTATTTTCAATTTGTTTACCATACAAGTCAACAAAGTATGTACAAACATTTGCGATTGTCAAAGACACTAAAACTAGAAGATAGAAAAATTATGGACTAAATTAAACTAGATGGAGACACTTGTTGACCGACCAGACTGCTCTCGTAATGTTCGTACCGTAGAAATCTATCTACTTAGTACTTTTAAACTAAGTAGGTAAGTTTGTGAATGAATCAAACGAGACTTCAGGGCCCTATTACAACTTGACAATCATCCGTGACATAATTATTTTATGTTTATTATAATTCTTATAAAAATGACAACTGGCTGTCCAAGAGAGTAGAAATAAGCTCCAGAGACTCAATAATTAATTGTCCCTAAACTATATTTTGACTCATTAAAATATTTAAAAATACCCGTGAAAAAAATATGTAGCAACACTGTTGACGAGTGAAATTAAAATGTACTATTATTTGTATACCTACAAATCCAGATAAACTAGGCTTGCACTTGTAACACTGACAGAAACACGATCACACCGCGGCCAAAAGTACTAGGCTATCAGAAACCAGGCGGTAGCAGAGAACGCGTCCCGGCTGCGGCTGGGAGCCAACTGGGAGCAAAGGAAGTCCCCAACCAATTTGATTAGTACGAGGGTTACAACCTTATCGCACCAAAGGCTGTGTAAAATCCTAGTACTAGCTGTTGGAGGTAACCGACGTATTTACTTTGAAACGGTTCTACGGCAAATTACTATCAGGGATGGTGAGATTAGTTTTATGGCGATTGGAAAAGTTTAAGTTCTTGAGTAAGTTAGCTGCGTTTGATTGGTTTAAAGTCTTATAAAGATCTAGTTGTTAACCCGGATTAGCAAAGTTGACTTAGGTATTTGCGTCACTAGCATTAGGGTAATCCTAACTCGGATTAAAATAACATTTTAAAAGGTTTTCACAATCTACGTCACTCTATTTTATAAAAAAAAAACCTATCTCTGTATTAATCTAATAAGTACAAAAATACATAAAAGTTGACCACCTCTAAAATGGATGGTTAGGTTTCAGTTTTAGAAAACTTTGAAACAAAGAAACTACATTACTCATTTTTTAAATGATTAATGCCGTCACATAATTTAACTATTTGAACCGGACGTGTAAATAAAACAAATTCATTTGAATGTGTATAAAACAATGTCTTGGTCAACACGATACTTGAACTTTCTTTATAATAATTATAACCATTGTAAAATTTAAGACGAAATGGGAAATTAACAGAATAGATGGATTTTGAATATTTCCTTATTTTGACATTTATTATTTAAAAAATATATTATTTTAATTGTAGGTATCCACTAATTTAAGAGCTACAATTCTAAGATGCGATATGGAATTAGAGATCAATCATGTAAACAACCAACTGTCAATGTCAAAGTGACATTCCAGAGGTAGTCAACCTATTTTTGTTACTAATTGATATATTATTGTATTAATTTTTTAACTACTTTTAGTTTATTGACTCATAACAATATTCGTAGCATAATTATGTGATATCTTTTGAAAATACGACATTACACTTGTGTTCGTATGAATCCAGACGAACAACAAACACAAATTTAACAATGAACCAAAAACAAATAGGTAACGAGATAAAACAAAACTTAACAACAAACAAAAACTCAACAAAACAACGCATAAGCGGGAGCGAACACATTCGATCACGACAGATGTCAGAAAACGAATAATAAGATTTATAAAATGGCTTCCACGCGCGGAGGTAGAAAAGCAGTCTACGATCTTTTAAGTCCGTCCATCGCAAGTTGAACAATATTTCATCGTTTCATAAGTTTCACTGAACAATTAATTATATAAATATGAATACGAATAAAAATACGAGCCAAATGTTTGCAATTTCTAACCATTGCCAGTGGCATAATTATAAAATAATCATATTTGCATTTAAAAAAAGATGTGCCTGTTCCTTTGTTTATTTAAATGTTTTGTAATGTTCACACGGTTTTATTCTGCTAATAAATTAGTTGTACTCATTTTTATCTAGCGTAATTATTGAATTTTAAGTTTTCCTTATTGCATTTGCGTTTATTGCAATGGCAACACGTTTGTTTACAACTTTGATCTCTAATTCCATATCGCATCTTACAGACTCGTATAATACGCACATGCGTGTTGTACATGTACCCTCCTACTTCGCGTTGGGGGTTAAAATAGTAGAATAGTTTCCATCACACACGAGTACCAGGAACGCAGAAATAATAAGGAGACAGACCCACTCATGCAATATAGATGGCGACACGTTGGCGCGAGGGGTGTCTTGCAACCAATATTCTAAAACCGCATTCTTACATGCCAAATGATGCAAATGTAAAACTCTACACAAATTAATTTCTATCGCAAGTTTTTAGCGGTAGAGTTTAAATAAAAATTTCAGCGCGTTTCACTTTAGACGTTTTGATTTTGGGCGTTCGATGCGTTGATGTGTGAAGATACAAACTTAGTTGTGCTGGTGGCTAAAATTGAAACTGATGCAACTAAGTCTAAATTTGCTTGAAATGCGTTGATAGTAGTGACACAGTTGACAGTAAATATAAGTTAGTGCATTGGATATTGTTATGTATGACTTTATAAGGGAGGCTTTGCAATGTGTAGTGTATAAGTTTAAA
>BHDV01018410.1:66963-81131 GCA_005406045.1 Adoxophyes honmai
CATCCATACATCCATCCATCCATCCATACATCCATCCATCCATCCATACTCACAAACTTTCACGTTTATAATATTAGTAAGATTACCTAAGATCCATGATAAGTCACACTGTCAAAAGCAATTAATAATGTTCTTGGAATATTTTATGTCAATAAAAGTAGATTAGAAAATTCTCACAGCTTGATTAATACAGCTGAGAGGAGGCCTGTGCCCAGTAGTGGGACGTTATTAAGCTGGATTATTTTTTTACAATTATTACATTCATTTGATGTCGGGTTTAGAATAACAACTCATGGTGCTATATGCAATAAAGTATAAGACCATAATATATTATGTATATACACTACCGACCCATGTTGTACTAATAAATAATTTTGATTTGATTTTGATTTTAACTCTCCATATTATAATAATACCTAACAATATGCTAGAAACGGCTACGAAACGTGAAATAGTCATAGATTTTTTTGTCTATTTAGCGCTCGTGTGCTTTGCCTACCCCATTCGGGAAAACAGGTGTGATGTAAGTGATGTACGAAAAACTAACCTATTCATTAAAAAAGCCACCCAAATTATCATCGAATTAAACTACGAC
The DNA here is from genome assembly GCA_005406045.1 of Adoxophyes honmai. Lineage (NCBI taxonomy): Eukaryota > Metazoa > Arthropoda > Insecta > Lepidoptera > Tortricidae > Adoxophyes > Adoxophyes honmai. The sequence continues at coordinate 67,559 of BHDV01018410.1, forward strand.
TTTTTACAACATACCTCGTCCAAATAGCTCTACTATCACTATACTAGACACAAACGTAAATCTCGCACGTTGAACTTCCACCCCCTTTTTTAGCTAGGGGTTACTACCAGTACGCACTTGGTCGTGACCGAACACCCACTGAGGCCAAATCTCAGAGAGTTCACAATTTGAACGTCATGTGTCATGCCATTGTTGACGTATTGTTTATTTTCTCCTAGTGTCAATTCAATTGTTCCATTTTGACAATAGTACAATCCCAAATCTTGTTTGTGTTAGGTATTTTTGGCAGCCTTTAATTCGTATTATAAAGTGGAGTATTTTTAATGTTCCATTATAATTATTGTTTAATTTAATATTGGATCGTATTTATGAAACTGGCGATTGACGAAAGTGGTATAATAGTGACAGGTTGTTAGCCTGTCGCTTAAAACATACCTAAACCTGATCCAATACTCGCCTTTCACGACGTCAACGGAAGAAACGAAGAGGTAATATTCTAACCCCGCACATGACAGAACATAAACACAAGGTGTTGCAGAATAAAATAATTATCTAACCTATCACTATCACTAATACCTGCTAACTCAAAACAAAAAAAAAATTGTCATGGTTTTGTCTATGTAGCGTTTTTTGTACTCTGCCTACCCCATTTGGGAACACAGGCGTGATGTTGCTAATTTCGTGGCCCCACATTAATGAGACCGAAGGTCAACATTAAATAAATGTAGTTTATTTTGGCCGCCATATTTATTGAGTGTGTCCGTCTGTCTGACGTGTTTACGCTGGCAACATTTTATTAAACGTGCAATTAGTATTTGTTTATTTTTGTTCCGTTTTGGAAACAAATGGAATATTTGTACTTGTGGTATCGAGTTTAGCCTCGTAAGGCCCCGCGTACTTTATAAAGTACAAATTACTAGTAAGCATAACAGCCGAATGGACTTCATTAAGTACAAATTATTCAGTGGAAAATGAACTTAAAGATCAGGTTACGTAAGATTCAACATTTTAAGCCATGACATTTTTGTCTGGGTCTGAGGCCCTAAATTAAGTATTTAGAGTCAGGGCTTAGGAGGTAGTAACAACTCTCCATTTCTAACGTGGATGTCGTAAGAGGTGACTAAGGAAAAAGGTTAAGGTGTATTTCAGGCGACAAGCTAGCAAGCTGTCACTATTATACCTGTCAACTAAAACCTACAAAATATGATAAAAGTCGCCAGGAAACGTGAGATAGTCATGGTTTTGTCAATGTAACGTTTCAGATGATCTACCATTTGGGAATACAGGGCTGATGGTTATGTTTATTTGTAGATTCTCCTTTTAATGTAACTGACTTAAATTATTATTATTAATGTATCTCCTTTAGCAAAATATTACCACATGTCATAGTTACTTAGATCATTTGCAAGCACTTTTCAGTGTAAATTCTGTGTAAAGGATACTGGGATGCATTCATACAATCTTGGGCTTTGGTGTAAAGAAATGCAACTTGTGTCAGTTAATAGGCAATGCACCCATAAAAATAAGTAAAAATTGTGCCTATTTAGGCAATCTATGAGCAGAGATAAAATGCTACTTGTTATCCAATTTTTATTTCGAGACGAAAAATACTAACCAAACATAATTTAAATTAATTCATGGTCTTTAGGTTGCTAACCCCTGAGCCCCTAATACTTACTTAAATTCAACTTTATTCATTGACCCGCATAAGAAAATTAAGCAGGGGTCGTCAACTACGCTCAATTTACTCTCTCCCACAATCAATTTCAAATTATCTGTCAATCTGTACAGGAGGGAATAAGGAATGATACGCTCTCAAATAAATTAAGTAATATTATTAATTTATCTCTTTGTCTCGTTCTACTAACTATGTATTGTTTGCTTGAAATTTATTTTCGAAAGTTTTTCTAGAATTGTATTCCGTGTTGAAAAAATGTTAGAAATTTCAGTCATTGTGAGAGTGACAGCAATAAATCAAATAAAATTAAGTAAAATATTATGCCTTTGCGATTCCGTACAACAGTGAAAATCCCATTCTGTGGTGTTATTCTTTAACGTAACTAACTCGACGTCGAGCTATCAAAATTTCCACATAATATGACAATACATTTTTTGTTGGTTTAAAAAATAACACTACATATAGATGCTGAATGCAGTTCTAAAAGGAGAAATTTAAATAGAAATGAAACGCCAAAATCAAGAATTATTTTTTATTCAACGTTATTACAATTAAACGTATTTTATAAAATCTCGTGTTAGTTAAAAATATATTTACAATAATAACTGCACTATACTAATTATGTACATAACTGCAAAACCCTGAAATAGTACACTAATTTAGAACTAAAGTGTGTTAGACTTACATAAATGGATGTGACAAAGGAAACTTTCCAAAATTGCAAAACTTTCGCATTGTTTTTGGAAGGATTAAAAATCACCGTTGCCTAAAAAAAAAATCTGTTTCTAGTGAAACTTTCATGAAAACCCGAAAACTATTCTAAATATTGGAAACTTTCCTCTTGCACATACATACGTATATGTAGCTAGACTTACAATGCTGTATGTGAATATGCATTCTTTCAGGCTAATTAAAAAACGTGAAATTGTAGAGTTTTATATTTTTACGACTTCTACGACTTTAAACTCGGAATGTGCTTAATGATTGTAACAATTTCTAATTGTTCATTTTTAATCTACAATTTTTATAATCATACTGAAATAGTACAGATCGAGTCACGTCTTTATATCGCAACTAGCTCGACATGTTCCTCATGATGGGCCACCAATTGACTCGAAACATGTCATGGTTCAATAAGTCATATCTTTTCTTTTTTAATTAATACGAAAAGTGCTATTTAATTCAAATAATACATTCTTCATTTCATATTGCCAATAAAAATGTAATTTTGAAAGCACAAACTTCACACGCATATTCCATTATTATGGTGACTAAATGCTTCAATCTCATAGATGATGAGGTAACCAGTAACCACCACATTTGTGAAGTTATTCAAAGTTTCATGTGAATCAATCCGCACTGCAAAGCCAATGGATTTAAGCAGACTAAATCATCAACCTACATGTAATAAATCTGATCTTTTGTCATGTTACTATAACGAACTATCTTGAAGTGATGGTGATGAAGTCAGATCACCACCTCATGTAGATGGTGATGAAGAAAGAGCCGAGAAGTAGAGCAGCGAAGTGGGAGAGGTCGTGCCGGCTGGCAGCGTTGTAGAAACCACCGTACACTTGAAGACCGGCTGTTTCGATGCTGTAAACGAGAAAAAAGATGTTAATACAAGGTTTGAAAAACTTACCAACCTAAAGGCATTCCTATCTAGAGATACAATTTTCCAGTCTCTTACTTCCTTGAACGATGCAACTGTTTGTCAAAAGCCTGAAGCGATTGCCTTTCACGAGTTCGGAGATTTTGATTATGTTAATATTTTTAGACTAAACTACGCTGATCGACTAACCCCAGCTACATCCCATTCAACCATCGATCCATGCCGTCAATCGACGATCGATCAATCGATCAGTACGTCTAGTGTGTTCTAAACGATCATACAGTCGATAACGATTTCGTTTTCGAGTTGCAAAATTGTATGGAAACTGAGACAGCGCCGCCAGGGGAACGTTTGCACAACTGCCGCGGTCGACACGTCTCTACACAATTCCGCGTTAATTCGCAAACGAAATCGTTACCGAATTCATCATCGTTTTGAATCCACTAGACGCTCTGGTAACACCCTTAAACATCTTTCCTCATACCTGAACTTGCAGTAGTCCCCATCGTAACTCCATCCCTGGTACTCTCCGGTCCTGAGGTTCTCGCTCCTCAGCCACTCCTCCAAGGGCCTGAAGTAGTCCCTGAGCGCCTCCCCGTTCAGCCTGGTCTCCCCGATGCTCTCCTGCAGGGTCTGCGTCCAGGGTACAGAGGAACCACGCTCCATGAGACGCCTGGAAGGAAGAGGATGGTCAAAGAACATACATAACATACATATCACGCCTATGTTCCCAGGTGGGGTAGGCAGAGCACACGAAACGCCAATAGACTAAACTAGGACTATTTCACGCTTCGCAGCCACATTTTATGTTTAAAAATAGATGGAAGAGGTACACTAGTGACAGGTTGCTAGCCTGTCGTCTAAGCATACCTTAACCTATTTCCTTAGTTGCTTCTTACGACATTCGCGGAAGAAATGGAGAGGTATTATTCTATTCCGACATCACTCAGGATTTTCATACTATTACTATTTTGAAATAATGACTAGGTACCAGACAAGTTTCTTTTGGCACATTCTTCTTGACTCGATAATGACGCATTGAACATTACACTACCGTGAGATTTACTCATCTTATAAAATACGCGGATAACTCACGTTTTAAATCGAGTTTAGCTCGACATGTTTCGGGCTAATTCTTAACCCTTCATCTAGGAGTCGCGGCGGCTGCTGCTGCAAAACGCGCATTGCTGAATAGAGCGATGGCGCGCAGTGCGTGTTTGACAGCAGCAGCCGAAGCGGCTCCTAGATGGCTACGAATTAGCCCGAAACATGTCGAGCTAAACTCGATTTAAAACGTGAGTTATCCGGGTACTTTATAAGTCGACAATGATGCATGATGATCTCGTTTCAAACGATACACAGCTCCATCGATCTATCATCTATCGATCGGTCATCGATTGATATCGATCTATTATCGATCTATCAAGCAAACTATATTTTTGTTTTCCCTCGGGAACATCAATTTTTCCGGGATAAAAAGTAGCCTATTATTTAATCCGGACTTCTATCTTTACGTCTGCAAAATTTCAAAGCAATCGGTTCGGTAGTTACGGCGTGAAAACGGAACAAACAAACAAACAAACAAACAAACTCACTTTCTGACTTATAATATTAGTAAGGATTATTTGATTTTTGAACTCATCGCTTAGGTACTCTATTTCGGAATACAGCCTGCTGTTTATGTACGCATGTATATTATTGCAAGCAGCTTACTTTAGCCACCACGCGCATTCCACTGGACTCTTACATAACAGAGAGATGTATATCTGTTTTATAATAACTCGTAAACCAGGTATTGCGGTAAAACGACACATCTTTATGGTTAAAATGGCGCAAGATAATCTATCAGGGTAAAGCACAGTTTGATTAGCAGTTATCTAATTGAAAAATATACCGTAAAACGAGGTGAGCAGGGATGAGGTAGACTTTAGATCAGCGGTTCTTAACCTTTTTGCCTGGTGAACCAAAATTCAATAATATTAGAAGCCCGCGACCCAACCAACCATTAAAACAAAGGAAATGCAGTGATTGCGGTTTGTTTTTCTAAAAGTTCAGCGGGTCCTGCGACCCATCTTGATATGGCCCGCGAAACAAATTTGGGTCGCGACCCGAGGTTAAGAATAACGATGCTTTAGATACTCGATCAAAAGTGTTTCAAATTTAATGAGGAATTAATTTTTTCTATGTGGTGTCAAGTTTAGAATACTTGCTTATCTATTTCTTACATGGATTTCGTAAGAGGCGACTAAGGAAATATACCTACCAAGGTATGCTTTAGGGGACAGGCTAGCAACCTGTCACTGTTATACCTCTTTCAATTCAATCATGATTTTGGGTTGATACATTGGTATCAACCCAAAATCATGCTTAAAGTGGTTATAAAACGAGATTGTTATGGTTTTGACTGAGTCGGCTCTGCCTACTCCATTTGAGAATACAGACGTGATCATGAATTTCACTTTTGAAATATAAATATTGAAATAGGTCAATTTGTAACACGAATGGGTATACTTAGCAGTAGCCTAACTAACCATTTTGTCATCAACAACAGCTGTCCTCACGATCTCTACTCACCCCATTTTACGGTTTATCGTGGTTATGGATGAAGAGCATAGAATCACAGAAGTAAAAAATGTGGGTAATTACAAAAATATAAATTACACATGTTGGTATTCGAATATTATAAAATTGAGTTCCGCGAAAGAACGTAGCTTCTTCCATCCAGGAAACATATTTTATTGCCTTCTTAATAGCGATTAAGTTAGATAAAATTACCAACAAAATTTCATTTTCGATACAAGCTTTCTTTGCCAAGTGTACTTTATTGTCATCCACCCTAGATTATGTGCACCAGAGTTCAAGTCAATCAGACCAACTGTTGAGGAGTTCCCTTTATCGGAGACTGTCCCGGCTGGGCCACCAGAAGTCCACTACCAGAATATTATAATTGTCATCCAGGTTACGTAGGTATACCAAGTTTCAGCTCAATCGGCCTATTGAAAGTAGTTCAAATCCTCCTTGCAAGATTTGTAAACATACAAACATACATACAGAAGTGAAGCTATATAAAAACGCTTGTAAAAAACAGAGAAATGTTCTAAACAAAATAACTCACGGACCACCCCACTTAAAAGTCTCGAAACCGAAAACAAAGCTCTAGTTACATAACTCAAACCCTATGTAAATCAAACCAATGCTCCAGTTACGTAAGCGCTTGCGCAGGCTACTGACAAAGCCTGGTTACGTCACCCTGGCTCGGGTTTCGATGTATCAAAGTATTGGTTTGCCTTCCGGACGTGTCAGCTGATGTAGGTTGGTTGGGTTAAGTAGATTGTTGTTTCAGAGTTTCGGAGCTCAAAAGTCTCACACTAAGAACCGGTCATAATTTTTAGGGCTCCTTACCCAAAGGGTAAAAACGGGACCCTATTACTGAGACTTCGCTGTCTGTCTGTCTGTCCGTCTATCACCAAGCTGTATCTCACAAACCGTGACAGCTATACCTTATCGGTTTAGGTAGTTAAAAGAATATAAACAATCTTGACATGTCTTTTTGTTGAAATACACAGTCTAAAAATGAAAATCGTTACACTATACAATTCAATTATGAAAGTAAAATGATTTTTTCATACCTAAATTGTAAAATGTAAAGATTTCGATTAATAAAGTGTACGTTTAAATAAAAAGACATGATTGTCATTGTTTACATTGTTTTAACTACCTAAACCGATAAGGTATAAAGAGGTAAAATTTTCACAGATGATGTATTTCTGTTGGCGCTATAACAACAAATACTAAAATCAAAATAATAATTAAGGGGGCTCCCATAGAAAAAAAGTATTTTTTTGCTGATTTTGGTACGGAATCCTTCGTGCGCGAGTCCAACTTGCACTTGGCCGGTTTTTCACATTTGTATTCCAGTACTATTTAACCCTATTACTAAAGTAATCCATGAAACCACGGCCCGACCTTCGAAAGCGCAATACAATAATTTACAAACCTTGTTAATTACACAGTCATAGTATTTGGTGTTAGCGGGGTTAATCATCCGAGGATAATTGCTATGCAACTACTGCAAGCTGTTATTTAGCTTGCAATACAGAAGGAAACATGGCTGGAGTTTCATATCGTACAGTGTCTGGAATTTTAAGGGTAAATGTAGGTACAACGCTGAGTTGCGACGTCACATTGCGAAAATGACGTTATAATAATAAAATAATATTTCTACACTAATATTATAAAGAGGAAAACTTTGTTTGTTTGTTTGTTTGGTTGGTTGGTTGTAATGAATAGGCTCAGAAACTACTGGACCGTTTTAAAAATTCTTGCACCATTCGAAAGCCACATTATCCACGAGTAACATAGGCTAAATTTTATTAAAAATATATTTATTTAAAAAAAAAGAGGATACCGTTAAATATTTGGGTTTAGATATCTACATCTACACTAATATTATGAAGAGGAAAACTTTGTTTGTTTGTAATGAATAGGCTCAGAAACCTACGACCCCAAAATCCGAAATTTACGCGAACGAAGTCGCGGGCGGAAAGCTAGTATTCAATAATTTGCAGAAGGTACAATATAACATTGGTACAATATCTACAATAAATCTATGTAACACGTTATATCGCAATGAAAAAAATCCAAGCTGTAATGGACACGCCCCCTCTCCTTGTGTTAATTCATACATACATACATCACGCCTGCATTCCCAAATGAGGTAGGCAGAGCACACGTAAAACTACATAGCCAAGACCACGACTATTTCACTTTTTATTTATTGGCTATGAGTTGCGAGCTGAGTGACAGTTTGCTATGTCACCTAAAATATACCTTAACCTATTTCCTTAGTCGCCTCTTACGACATCCACGGAAGAAATGGGGTGGAAAAAAAGTGTAATTCTAAACCCGACACCACACGAAATCCTACAACATTTTACAACAATGCTTTACACTTAAATGGTCTAAAAGTTGAGTTATACAGGCTGTAAACATATCAGTACCCGATTTCTCCACTGAAAAACAAAACAAAATCTCAATCGCGGCCATTCGAGGCTTTCAATACTGTAACCAAATACCCGAGGAACGTGACTGGCCATATTAAAGGGCGAATAAGGCCCCAACGACAAATAAGGCCCCTTACGTGCATCCTGGGAGCGTTTAGGCGGTTTATGGCCCAAATAGCGTAGTTAAGTTTTATTAAACTGTTGGGTTCAACTCTTGTGTTCGGATATCCGATATTTGGGGGTGTATTTTGATATCTTCAGTCATCATTTTATGTCACTTTTTAGGGTTCCGTACCCAAAGGGTAAAAACGGGACCCTATTACTGAGACTTCGCTGTCTGTCTGTCTATCTGTCTGTCTGTCCGTCCGTCCGTCTGTCTGTCACCAGGCTGTATCTCACGAACCGTGAGAGCTAGAGAGTTGAAATATTCACAGATGATGTATTTCTGTTGCCGTTATAACAACAAATACTAAAATTAAAATAATTATAGTAATTAAGGGGGGCTCCCATACAAAAAACGTGTTTTTTTTTGCTATTTTGGATCTATTTAAATAACTGTAAAAGGTAAATACTTGAAATGCTCACAGAATATTTAATTAAATATTTACTTTAAAAGAAAATAATTAAAATAAAATAAAATTAGTATTTAAGGGGGCTCCCATACAAAAAACCTATGTTTTTGCATTTTTTTTTGCTGTTTTGGGTCTATTTAAATAATTGTAACAGCTAAATACTTGAAATGCTCACAGAATGTTTAATTAAATATCTATTTTAAAAATAAATAATTGAATGAAAATAAAATTAGTATTTAAGGGGGTCTCCCATACAAAGATTCTGATTTTTTGCAGTTTTTGGTACGGAACCCTTCGTGCGCGAGTCCGACTCGCACTTGGCCGGTTTATTTTGATGAGGATGTTGGGGCGAAACGTGTGGTGTCGGATTTAGAATAACACGTCACGGATCTGTGGATGTCGTAAGAGGCGATTAATGCTAAGCGTCCACTTGTCGGTATCGTACGCATCGGACGTATCGCACGCAACGGATTGTAGTATTCTTTGTATAGAAACTCATAAAAGTGCGTCCACCTGTCCGCATCGTACGCATCGCATTGAATCCGATGCGTCCGATGTGTGCGATGCGGACCTGTGGACGCTTAGCTCAAGGAGATAAGTTAAGGTGTATTTAATTTTTAACCCGTCACTACTATACCTGCCAACTCAAAACCTAAAAAAAATACTAGAATTAGCCAGGAAACGTGAAATAGGCATGGTTTTGTCTATTTAGCGTGTCGTTTGCTCTACCACATGCATGTATCCCATGTGGGCGTATAGGCGTGATGTATGTATGTGTATGTATACTATAGGAGACAAAAAAATTGAGCTAAGACGGCTATAAAACGTGGAATCATTATGTGTATGTAACGTTTCGTGTGGCCATCTATTTGAGATCGCTGGGTTGATTGTATGTATGTATGTACCTATGTTACATTAAATCCTATAGCATTTTCTTATATGTTTTTTGTCTTTATTATATGAGAATGTGAAGTATCTTTCTGTGTGCCGTCGCGATAGAATAATACCTCTCCATTTCTTCAGTGGCTGTCGTAAGAGGCGACTAAGGAAATAGGTTTAGGTATGCTTTAGGCGTCAGGCTAGCAACTTGTCACTATTCTACCTCTTCCATATTCGCAAACCTAAAATAATGCTAGAAGTGGCTGCAAAGCGTGATATAGTCATAATCATGGTTTTGCCTATGTCACGTTTCGAGTACTCTCTCTACCCCATTTGGGAACACAGGCGTGATTGTATGTATGGATGTAAAGTCTCTACAGAAACAGTCCATCCCACCCACGGGGTACCAAAGTCCGTCGTCTATTAACCCACTGCAGAGGCCGTTGCATAAACTTGCATAAAGCTACTTTATCTGCAACACAACTGCACCATTTTCGCAACAGAATCGGCCCATATACAGGGCGTCCCACTATAGGACGCGAAGGGAAAGTAACTTAATTATTTAAAATAGTACATTTTGCGCGAGTTTTGATGAAAAAAGTATGTAATAGTGTTTAGTACTCATACTCATACTCATACTCATACTCATTTATTGGTAATATCTTAATTATTACATGTCATTTTATTATTCATATTTTATAATTCATCGAATATAATTATTGGATTAGGTAATTAATTAAAATCAGGTAATTAAAATTAAAAATAATCAGTAAAAATAAGCAAATAATAAATAATAATCAATAAAACAATAAAACAATGTCAAAACAATTACATTATTACTCAATCATTATATTATTCATTATCATGTCTAAACTTAATAAACTCATCGAACGTGTAGAATGTGTGTTCGAGAAGCCAATTTCTGAGTCTTAATTTAAATGAGTTTAGTGATGGAGCTGAGGTGATCGCCTCAGGCAGTTTATTGTAGACGGTCGGGCCCGCTACATGAGTCGTCCTGGCGGACTAGTAAGTAAAGTAAAAACCTCTTTAGTATACAAAAATAAAAAGAGTACAGTTTAGTCTCAATTATATAAAGAAATTCCAAAGGCGGACTTATCTCAAAATAGATCTCTGTCAGCCAACCTTTGAGTAGTAGAGAAGAGCAGCAATGTAGGGAACAACAAATAGACATATTAATTATTTCCAATTGCCTAAAGTAGTAGTTTTCTCTGTGGTGTCGGTTTTAGAATTGTTATTCTATCTCTCTATCTTTTCTGTAGACGTCGTGAGGGGACTAATCAAATAGTTTTTAGTGTGCCTTAGGCGACAGGCTAGTAACCTGCCACTATTATTCCTATATATTAAAAATTGTTTCAAAACCTGAAGAAGATATGGTTTTGGCTTTGTAACGTTACGTGTTCCTTACCCTTTTTGGAACATAAGCCTGATTGTATATATGTATGTATGTACTTTTTCTTCATGTCCTATAGTTTTAGAACATCCTGTGTATAACGTTTGTCTTCCTATAGTTAATTATGTATGTTAGTTGTAGTTCGGATTAGTAACAAGTAATTAGGAGCTTAAAGTCTTAAATTCCTTTTACATTTGCGTTTGAAAAGGCAATATACAGACTGATGATGTTGGTATTAGACTTTTGTACAATCTTATTTTTGCTGTTGGTGTCCTACGTCGACGTATTGCGACAACCACGGGGAGAACGGCAAAGTTAAGTTTGTCTCTCAATAAATTATCTTTGATAGTATGTTTTTGCTTCTGTATGTGTTATCGGATTTAGAATAACATCTCTCCATTTCTTCCGTTGATGTTGGCAAGCAAATAGGTTAAGCATGTTTCCTTCGTCGCCTCTTACGACATCCAAGAAAAAAAAAGATATTATTCAGACCCGACACCACTTGGTCTGTCGATGAACTTGATCTGTTAAAGCTTGAGTCTATTTAATTAAATGCTCCAAAATCGAGCTCAAACGAAAGAAACAACCTTGGAAACAGATCTGAGACGGATTTGGCGAAAAAAGGACACCAACAGTCGGAAACAGAATACGATTGAAAGTCGCAGTTATTTTGTAAGGACAAATCAACTGTTTCTGACTGCATTTACGGGAAGTTGTTTGTTATGACTCATATAGAGCGAACATTTATTACTGTATGTTTACGCTGAGTAATGTCATCCTGAGATATGTTTTCGATTTCCAATGCTTTGGCTTTTGGAATACGATCGAACATGGTTCCAAACGACGTAAGGGATTCAAATATAAATTCAGTCTGCTAGTAGGGAAATGCTACTATTCTGTTGGTGACTTTTTAAGTGATAACAATTTATAGCGATGTCAATACGTGCGGTTTTTAAGTGTCCCCACGACAGTTATGACCAGGTCTGAAAAAGATATGAATTTTGAACAGTTTTGATTTTTTTGCCATTATTGTTATTTAATTCATCTACCTCAGTTGAAATGAAACTGCGCAAAAAAAATGCAATTGTCATTTATGTCTACAAACTATGTGTAATTTCCTACAAAATATTAATGAAGCCCCATTCCAGGGTAGACAGAGACAACGAATCACCAGACGATTACAATGCCTAATCACATCAGCATCACCATTTAAACAAAAGTATGAAAACTCATTAATATCAATAATGATATTAATTCCATTTCCAAAAATAAATGGCGTTTGGATAAACGAACCCGCATCCATTTAACGGTAACTACCCACTTCCGCATAGACAGTGCCAATTGTGTGCGCCTTGCTTTATTTTATTAGGGTTGCCAGAGTAAGTAATATTTCTGTGAATAATGGTAATGACATTTAAGATAAAGTCATGGATAGGAATGTGGGTGGAAGCCTCTTTGTAAAAGAAGTAGGTCGATCGGTAAGCATTGTAAATAGTAAAACGTAGCAACACAATATTTTTTATTAATTTGATCTAGTATACTAGTCACTAGTATACAAGTCGCATTAATTAGTTGTGTAAACAATCGATGGCAACTAAGTTTAAATAAGATGTTGGACAACTACTATACTTAGCACTATTAGTTTCCGGGGTCGCACTGAATATCAGCGTGCATGTGTGTGGCCCTTTTGGTGCTATTTGGAACGGAATTGTGCACTTTTTATTTTTATTTTCTATTTCATGTTTAATCATGAAGTTGATGTTTATTTATTTATTTAGGCTAAAATGTTTTGCCGTGTGGTGTCGGAATAGAATAACACCTCTCCATTTCTTCCGTGGATGTCGTAAGAGGCGACTAAGGAAATAGGTTTAGGTATGTTTTAGGCGACAGGCTAGCAACCTGGCACTATTCTACCTCTTCCATATTTGCAAGCCTAAAACGGTGCTAAAAGTGGCTGCGAAGCGTGATATAGTCATAATCATGGTTTGGTCTATGTCACGTTTCGTGTGCTCTGCCTACCCCATTTGGGAACACACGCATGATTGTATGTATGTAGGTATGTATGTTTTGTCCGTCTATCAATAAATATCTTTCTTTCTTTCTTTATTTCTATTAAAAATAATCCTTGATATTATCAGCAGCCTATCCAAAGTCGCAGACAGAAAAATGCACTCATACACGGGTTTTTTTCTTTGTCTTGAGTCAGGAGCTATTTGTATAAATATCAATTAACGGAGCTATGTAAACGGCAATTAAATTTAATAATTAGAAGACGGAGGGTTAAATAATAAATACTTCAACGGTAAAACACTCGACGTGGTTCAAGCAATAACTAATAATAAACCGGCCAAGTGCGAGTCGGACTCGCGCACGAAGGGTTCCGTACCAAAAACTGCAAAAAATCAGAATTTTTGTATG
>BHDV01018421.1:7705-37376 GCA_005406045.1 Adoxophyes honmai
TGGAAGGTCACCCTCATTATTAGACAAATGCTTTCAGTATAGCCCAAATTTGAAGTCGGTTTTTTTTTGTTTAAAATTATATTAAAAGTAACTTCTCATGATAAAAAAGTTATGGACATTTAGTTCTTTATTTGTGACTATAACTATCCCCAGAATTGTTAAGCTACCAAATTCCACCTCCGATAACGGTTTAATTATCATCCACACACTCAGGTAATAAATTTAATTTCGAGCAAGTATACACGTTTAACTTCTGACAACTTTGTTAGAAGGTAACACGAAAATTGTTTTCACTTTTAACAAAGGCTTAACTGTGTCCTTTGTGTCATTCGGATTCAGATAAGAGACTGTGCCGTTTCACTGCAGATTGGAACCCGGTAACTTTTTCAATTTCTAAATGCACTGCGCCAAACTTCTTTCATGAGTTTTAAATCACTTAGTGCTACGTATTTGTACGGCGAAAGGCTGTCACGATTGGAGCGTTTGTGCCCGTAGCCTGCCCTCGAAAGGAAAATGAAATTTAATTTGCCGCTCGATTGGCTCTAGAATTTGCCAAAAAAATAACTACCAATTCAAAATATTTTTTACATATTTCACTGTCACGCGTTGCAAAAACGGCAGCATAATATTTTTCTCTCGCAAAATAGTGATTTGCATTCCCCCTGAGGGTCCAAATGAGATATCACATCGTATCATATCATAATATGATATGAAATATGAAAAACTTATAAACACAATGTTCAGGAAATATCTTTAATTTAATTTTTTTTTTGCTTTTGTACATCAGTACATCACAATTTAAGTTAGTTCAACCAAATAGGTTCCTAAACAGAGAGTGAAACGAAGGATGAAATCCAATAAAGTTTTCCGAGAAAATGTTCTAAATATGAAATAAAATAATCTTTCCTTTCAAAGGTACTTATACAGGAACCTTTGCGGAACGTTACCTCCCGCTGGGATTACCTCGGTCCCGTGGTTACTAAGTCAATTACAAGTGTAAAATATGTGGACACGAAACTTGCTTTGCTTGTGGTGTCGGGTCTAGCCTCCTAAGGCCCATGGTCCTACGTATAGGACTAATGTCAAAATAAGTTTGAATTTTACATGAATGACGCTAAACGTCAAATTCAAACGATCAAAATTTGGTGCTGGGCCTTAGGAGGCTAGAATAATTTTGTCTACGTCACGTTTCGTATGCTCTGCCTGGGAACATAGGCGTGAGTGTATGTTTGTGTTTGTGTGTATGTACGAAACTTGCTTTGCGTGGCAACTGACTGCAAGTACCCAATCACATTCAAGCCCCGATTCGGTTTGAACAACTAAAAGCACGCTTCTTTTGTTTTCATGTAATTGCAAAATCGCTTCTCCTCTAATCTCTAGCAAAGGTTGAGTGATTGCTCCTCACCTAAAGACACACTCTATACAACTATTAGGTACTCGTACAAGTCGTACATACCGTCTGATTATAGTTATTTATTTAGACTGACAGGATATTATTAAAAAATAATACCTAAACAGGCATGTATCATTATGAAGTTCCAGATTTCAAGTCGATAGCAATAGTATAAGATGTACACTTGTACAGTCAAGGAAATTGATTACTGTGCCACTTTGCACCTTTTCACACGAAATGTCACTGTGACGTTCCATACTTTCTACTAATCAAAGCAATATGAAATTCACTATGAAAAGGTTCAAAGTGGCACAGGTATCAATTTCCTTGACTGTACGGTCGAAATAGGTTCTAAAGTGGATTAAGAATCAATTAGAGTTCTTTAGTAGGTACATACTGACTATCCGCTGAATACAAGCAAACTCGAAGTACTTTTCCTCCGGCGAAGCAAAAAGAAATAAGTATGAAGATTGAATATGAAGACTCAAATTACCTAGTAAGACAAGATTTCAACCCTCTTCTCTCACACCCCGGTGAAAATAATACCTAAGTTATTCAAATTTGAATCCCTGTCCCGCCTCGTCTAGTCTTGCTTCGCCGGAGGAAGAAAATTTCAAGACGTGTTCTTGGGGTCCCTTTTTAGGGTTCCATATCCAAAGAGTGAAAACGAGACCCTTACTGAGACTTTGCTGTCCGTCCGTCCGTCTGTCACCAGGCTGTATCTCACGAACCGTGCTAGCTAGACTCCTGATCGAGATCGTGATTTTTTGGTGTTTTTGGGTAGATACATAAATAACGGTAACATGTAGACTTTAAAATTTTGTAAGTAAATCAAAATAAAATATGGTAAAGTCACCGGTAATGGACAAAGAACCAGTAATGGACAATGACTCTTATTTACTACCCACTAAGGAAAAGTCATTTGTTTTACAACAATCAATTCACAACTCTATGGTCTTTAAATTATGAATGAAGTGGCAATCACTGGTGCTTGTCAACTTAAACCGTCCATAACTGGTGCCGTTACCTTAAGTATTTAAGGCGGCTATCATGCCACCTACTATACAAAAAAACGTTTGTTTTTTTTGCAGGTTTTCATACTGAACCCTACGAGCGTGAGGGTCTCACCAAACCAGTCGACGCCTTTTCGGCAAAATGCGGGAAGAAAAAGCTTTATGTCAACGCAATAAGGGCGAACAAGACGTGAATTGGCTCGGCCTTTCTCGGTCGAACGAGCCGAGCCGATTGACGTCTTGTTTGCCCTTATTGCGTTGACATAAAGCTTTTTCTACCCGCATTTTGCCGAAAAGGCATCGACTAATGTGGGGAAACCCTAAGTCTAACTTGACCGGTTTTTTCACCATTTTGAGACGGAACCCTATTGAGGTTACGTACTTGCCAGGCTGCAGGCACATGTAAGCCGACTCGCCGATGTGGTCTATGGGAGCGTCCGACACGTAGTAAATGTCGCTCAGCCGTTTGTCGGTCTCCACCGTAATGGACACATTCTTGTTCGGCCCCGTGTCTCCTACGTAGACCACTCTGGAAAATATGTTACCTTTGTAAATGAAATAAGCCGTTTCGTCCGGCGCTCGATGCTCAAAGCAAAGGCTTTATGAAATGATGAAAAATCCTCTTTGTCGAACTTAATCTATACCTATTGCTTTAACATAGGTTAACAATGCCTTAAAGTAGTGGGTACAATCTCGCTCGGACGTTCATCTTACCATAAGAACGAGGTTGAGAACGTAAATCCGCACTGAGGTGAATAATTTCGCATCTTGTCATACGCACAATTATCTAAGCGCTATGCGGTCGGGAGTTAGAGCTTTGTTACACGAACTATCGAAAACTCGCTACTTCTCTTGTACAACTACCGTGAAACCGTGAAATAAAATGGCTCACATCTTTATATCACGACATGTTTCGGGCGAATTCGTGACCCATCATCTGGGGCATTGCGCCACGGCTGCGGGGCACAACTGATAGCAGTTCACAACTATTCACCTTAGCCATTACGTCCAGTCTCCTCGATGTAATTATTGCCACAGGTACACGCAATCATACACCCCGCGGGACCACTTAGGCTTAGGGTCTCCTTGTCCACTGGTCCCGTGGCATCCGCACCGCACAAACGGCAAGGAGGGCGGTCGGTTTTTAGTGGGTATTCCTCCCCACCCTGGGGGGGCGAGTCCCACACACCCCCTGGGTTGTTGCCGCGCTGCGGAAACAACTCAGGGATAGTGCGTAAATGCATTTTCCGACCAAAAAAAAAAAGGGTCTGCCTGTCCACGAGTTGGCCCGAAATATGTCGAGCTAATCTCGATATAAAGATGAGTAGATCCGTTACATTTTACTACTTCTCATAGTCGTAACGCAAACCAACAACGAAACAACCTGAGTTGCCAGCATTTTCAATAGTTAATATTACCGAGAAAAGCTGGCACGACGCAAATACTTACTTAAGCTTTGGTTTTCCTGTTAGCGACTTTGAAAACGGATTTGGGTCCATGAAATACAATGCCAATTGATCGTCTGAGTTTTGTCCAATGACGACCGGCATGAACTGTTGGAGGTATAAAAAATTAAATTAAATTAAAATGTATCGTTGGAGGTGCTGTGCTAGAAGTAGGTATAAAGTATGTCGATCTGATCCCTTGCGCTAATCTTTAGTCATCCTGTCTCTAAATACTTCCATCTAGCGTGATTGTGTTCCGACATTGAACACAAAGCAGCGCGGGAAACGCCACCAGGGAAAACTAAAGACTTGAAGAGCTTCCGCCGACGCTCACTATACGTTTGTAATCTCCTATTGACTCCGTTTGTTTATACCTAAATATAAGCTCCAGCTGATTTTACTTAATGCTAACAAAAGTGATTGAACGCTGAAATCTTAATAAGTAATTGTACCAATGTTGTAATAAGTAAGTGTGGGCGTGTTTGTTACTCCTTCACGCAGAAACTACGGGATGGGTTTTAATAAATTTTTGCCACACCCACTTTGGTATTTATAAAAGTTGTACATTATCATATTTGATTCAGTTTGAAAAATGGTTTGCTACTCAGAATCATGGGCGTTTTCGACGCAAATGAAAAAAAATGTTTCTGAAATGATTTTTTTTTAACTTAACAGTTTTGTTTTTCAAAATTGTGAAAAATAGGTATATTCCGAAATAGCGCAGGTAGAGCACACGAAACTTTACCTAATCACAATCATGATAACCAGTCAATAATAATAATTGTTGCTAACTATCGCCTGGAACATACCAAACCCGGCATTACACGGGTACAATTAAAAAATAAATATCTCAAATTCTCTCTCTCTCCTCGAAGTAGCTACTAATCCTACGCAGCACAGCCCAAGGCAAGAGCGGAAGCTATAGAGCTAGTGAGCAATTAAATTACATAGCCAGCGACAGTTTTAAGTTCCTCCGACACGATAT
Source organism: Adoxophyes honmai (assembly GCA_005406045.1). Taxonomy (NCBI): domain Eukaryota; kingdom Metazoa; phylum Arthropoda; class Insecta; order Lepidoptera; family Tortricidae; genus Adoxophyes; species Adoxophyes honmai. The sequence continues at coordinate 12,542 of BHDV01018421.1, forward strand.
GTCTGTTCATGGCCCGGCCGGCGCAGTTCTGGGGGCAGGAGGCCTGCAGGCGCAGCGTGCGGTGCGGCAGCGGGGCCATGAGGGCCGTGCCGTGCGCCTCCACCGGCGCGGCGCCCTCGCCCGCCACCGCCAGCTCCACCGCGCAGCCCAGCGTGTTCAGGAACACCAGCCCGGTCTGGTGCCGCCCGGGCAGCTGCAGCGTCGAACGCTACACAGATTTAATCAGTCAGGCCGACTGGCACTGAGATAGGTTTACAGATCATTTTATAATATAAGAATGTGTAAATTCACTTAAATGAGAAAACTTAAACTATTATGTAAAGCATTTCATGAAAGCGGCGCAAAACAGTCTAATTACAAGATAAGTATTGTACTAGATTGAAACATACAACGCTGTTAACCTTATCAGTGAATACAAATAGATACGTATAGTGCCGTAAGTGGTGCTGGATTTAACACCAGCGCCCTGAGTGACGAGATTTCTATGGCGCCCCCCAACTATGATCCATTAGTTACAAAGGGGTTGATATGGCGCCCCTTTTGCCCGGCGCCCTGCGGCGCCCAACCGCGCTCTACCCTAACGCCGCTACTCTAGGGCGGTACCAGTGGTGCAGAGACACAGGGCGCAGAGCCTGGAGAGGCGCAGTAATAACCAGAAAAGTATTTTCAAGGGCGCAGTTTTGAAAACTCTCACCGGGCGCTACAAGCCGACCAAAAGGAGTATAAATTCACTTTTGCTGTTAAATTGTTTGTGCGTGCCAACAATATCGTACGACATAAATGCTACTCGTTTAAGGACCGATTTAATTGCACAAGTTAGATTCTCATATACGCTGGTGTCTCATGTTTTTGTTCTCGTTTGAATGAATGCAGCCTTAGTCAATGTCAATGTTTACGTGTTTACCAACATTCTTTATTTATTCTCATTCTAATGTTGTCCATATTAAAATAGTCTCACGTCGATTATGTTGACACAACTTTGGTCAGATACAATTATATTGAACGTATTCTGTGCTTGTGGCTTCCACTCTGGCAAGCAGAGGCAGGTCCAGGCGGAGATGGTGGGACGACCTTGACTTGACGTTTTCTTGGGTGATTGGTGGGAGGTTTCGAGAGACCAAGAGGAATGGAGATCATGGGGGGAGGCCTTTGCCCAGCAGTGGGACACAAATCCAGGCTAATAATAATAATAAAATTCTGTGCTTATTTAATTTTATCATTGTTCCTAAGCAGTAAACATGGGCGAGCTTTCACGGTAGTTCGTTTTATTTACCAAGGACTTAAATGTAAAATTTCAGTTCTGTTGGTCAATAATTCGGTTGATATAAAAAATATGACAATTTCTAGTTATAAATCTAGTTATACTACAGCAGGCCAATCGACTTTTGAATAATGCACCAATAACTGTCCGTGAAAACGATAAATCTAATGCGTTAGAAGTAGATATGTCAACCTACTCATATCTCAAAATTAGTAGAAAACGGTTGTCTCAAAAATTAAATAGTTTGATTTAGTCCATGTCAAAAGCGCGCTAAATTGGGTAAAAAATTTCACCTGAACCTTATTTTCGACTTCTAACGGATAATAAACGTCACGTTGCCAGTTCTTTTACCTCTATACCAATCTGCAATATCCCCGCAGAGACGAACGCGAGCGCGGCGAGCATGCCCCCGACGAACATTTTCTGCAGCGGCGGTATGTCGGGCAGGAGGGGCCAGGCCCCGCCGGGGCACACCGGGATCATGAACAGCACCATGGCAGGGTTCATCACTTGCAGCTGGTCGGGCATGAGCGCGAGGCCGAAGACCTCGCTGCGGAGCCTGGAGGCTTGGAAGGTCCAGCGGGAACCCTAAGGCCCGGGAAAAAGTTCAAAATTTTCGACGACCTTGTCCGTGTCCATTCATAAGCCATTAAAGTCCCCGGCAAGTTAGGTGGCCAGATTTTTTTTGTAGCGGGGGTAAGGTCGTGCATTGCTTTTAGCCGGGAAAATTGGCCATCTAACTTGCTATACTATGCGGAATGAAAGGTCAAACCCAATAATTGATGCAATTGCAGGAATTTTGAAATGAAAAGTAGTCCGTTTTGCAGCCGTCAACTAAACCGAGATGCAATACAGTCAAGAATACAAATGTAGGAGTACGTTGGCACAAAAGTCTTCATGAATACCTACCACCTTATTAATTAGATGGTTCATATTATTTGGATGAGGAATACTTTATTTTTGCCGTACCAACTTCTAAATTAGGCTGCAATTAGAAGTTAAGTAACAGTTGATCATCTTGGCCAAAATCTAAAAAGGTACCAATATAAGGGTAGGATCAACTAATGAAAACTAGGTAACACTTAAAAATACCTAAAAGTTACTTCTTGTTTTTATCCTGCCAATTTAAAATATGTAGCTAAAGTCGCCTGGGAATAAAAGCGGCAATGGTGTTATTGGTCTTCTTTATTTTTAATGGTATTTTGATGCAAGCGTTTCTGCCTTTGGTGATATAAAACATTAAGTGTAAATAAACAAGACATCATCATCAGCCTATATTACGTCCCACTGGAGGGCACAGGCCTCCTCTCAGTACGAGAGGGCTTGGGCTATATATGTATAGTTCCCACGCGGGCCCAGTGCTGATTGGGAACTTCACACACAACGTTGAATTACTTCTTCGCTGTGTGTAGGTTTCCTCACGTTGTGTCCTGCACGCTCGTGATGAATATCAAATTCGATATCGCACATAAATTCCGAAAAATTGAGAGGTGCGAGCCCGGGGTTTGAACCCAAGGCCACAGGTCGAACCACTGGGCTACCACGGCTTAGGTACATAAGACATAAAAAAGACATAAGCCGCTTTTATTACTTTTTACACCAGATTTTTATCTACTTGAACAAAATCATATTTTTGACACGTAATTACATACTTTGATGGTTACTGGCGATTTGAAAAGCGTCTGGGATTGCCAACTAATAGAACAAAACAAACACGAACCTGTTGATCAAACAGTGACCAAAATATGGGCACCGGGAGATACAAATACAAAATAGAGAAGACTGCCTTCATGTCAGCAACGAGTTTTTCGCCGTATTTCTCTATGGAATAATCGAGCCAGTGCTCTCGTGGCGGCCCGTTTGTCCTGGGGTCGTGTCGCAAACGCTTGCCGGCCGCATACTGGAAACCAAAACAACAAATACTGAGTCCATTATATTTCTATACCAGGTTAAATATCGGAAAATATCGAAACTCGAATAAAAAACCCGTTGCATTTGGTTTAGTGATTGAATCATAAAAAGGAAATAGTGGCTACCTATCTCGTTATTTAATTAATTGTATAAGTAGGTAGGCAGGGATTATTAATTATAAATGTTTCTTACAAAACGTGCTATCGGTTTCGATTTCGTTTTTAAAACTAAGCGTCTAGTGTAATGAAAACAATGGTGAATTGGATAACGATTTCGTTTGCGAGTTATCACGGAATTGCGTGGACCACGGGCGGCGCTGTCACAGTTTCTATACAATTTTGCGATAACTCGCAAACGAAATCGTTATCGAATTCATCATCGTTTTCATTACACTAGACATTCTGAAACCCGTTCATATGGACACTACAGGACTACAGCGTAACGCGACATTAAGCAGTCAAATTTTACCCAACCATTAATCCTAGTTAATAATAGTTTGTCGAAATAATTAGGTTCAGCATGCTGTACAGAATTTCATTATTCTGCCTTTACGCTCTCACTTGTCTTCAATAGAGCGAAATATACAGAAATCCGTCCAACAATCTAGTTTAATTTTCCAAGTAAGATAATAAAGAGACAAGTTTCAGTTCGGCATCCCTCAACTCACCGGCGACCTTATTAGGCAATTCGGACTCACCCAAGCACACGACACGAATTTCAATGTGACGTTCTCACGAGGCTGTTTTATCCTGTACCAAGGCTTTCCCGCGGCGAAAATAACTGAAACAAACACTTGCTTTTCATAAAACATAACACGGCGCTGTACCTACCGGCGGCGGTGTTTCACTAGCTTTGCGATTTGGTGAAATTTACAAAGCACGGAGATACCTACATTGCTATGACAATTTTCGTGCCTATAACTCTTTTTACTCTTGTGCATAGGTATAATGAAAAATATGAACATTGTCTTGAGATTGCCTGTTTTTAAACCCAAAACTTAAAAAAAAAGTATTTTGAAAAAAATGCAAAGATACGCAAGTGTTCAATGACGTTTTTGTCTAAAAAATAAATTAACTTTCAATCAAACCGCTACGTACACTTTACTACCGAAAATTTACTCGTAATAGACCAACAGCTAAAATAAAACTTTACTTACAAAAAAATTGAAAAAAAACCGTTTTAATATTTTACATTTCTATAGAAAGTCCTAAGCTCGAGATTTTTGGCCAAGGCTGTCTTGCCCTCTTTATCCGAGATAAGTCCTAAGTCCTGACCTTAGCTTAGCCCTTCAACATGGAAAACAAAGAACAATAAACATTAACAAATTTCGTGCGATTTATTTAAGTTGTGACTTGAATTGTTTCACCACTCGTTATAAGGCAATTAACATCAAAGAATTAGATTTTAATAAAAAATTACGAAATTAATTTATTACCAACGTCTTTGCGTTTATTCTAAATTACTCACGCTCGTCAGCGCCCGCTCGGCCCCAATTAAATCTTTTGTTAGTCTACAGCTTCAATCTAAACTTGACAGAAACGGGTTTATTATACCTTTACATTTTCTTCCGCTAGGTAGGTACGTCCTCATGGATGAATTATAATTCGTTATTTAACCTTTTTAATACCTCCTTTTAGCTGTCTCAACACATTTATAGAAAGTTAAACGTTTCTCTGCGATATCGGAAATGGAAATGCATACCTACACAACTTCTTCGCACTTGCAAAAGTAATTTGCCGACTGTCATAAACCTAAATCCAAAGTTTAGAAACTTCAACCGTTTCCAACTAAAATGACATATAAATATCACTACATGCCAGCTTGCTATTTGAGTCTGTTTTATTGTTCATCTTCATCACCTTACGTAGCTTCGGTGTGTGGTCTTACTAGAGATACCTACATACCTACATTACCTAATGCACGGCCGTCATCAGGACTTCATACGACTTAATCCCTCATCTACCAAGTTATCCGTTAATTCCCTTCTAGGAGGTCAAACCATCGAATCGGGAACGGCTGTCAGCCATCATTACCGATGGATAGCAGAACCAGCACAGCCGGGAAGCCGAAGCCGAGGGCGTAGCAGGTGTCGTCGCCGAAGCACATGACGCTGCGGCGCAGCACCGGCGTCACCACCATCCCCATGAACCCGCCCAGGTTCACGGTGCAGTAGAAGGTGGAGAAGAACCGCTGCAGACGCTGGTTCTCATCAGGCAGCCGGAACTGGCGAGGAGGCAGTGTATAATCAGTAGGACACGTCACATGGTATGAGTGATTTGACCTAGTACCAATCTAGGCAAAGCATAGATAACTAGCTTTTGTCCACGGCTTCGCTCGTGTTAATCCGGGTAACACGGAAGAGATCTCGGAATTATTTTAATACGCTGCCGTAGACGATATTATATGTCTTTCCTTTTGGGATTCTGGGCATTGGACATACATACATACATACATTGGCAACATGCTAAAAAAATATGTATTAGATACGATTTTTTGTTAGTGCAAATTGTCCACATACTAATTTATACTTTTCTACATTGAAAATTGCCGAATGATCCATATAAACTTGCACCCCTCATTTTAGGGAAGTAGGGGTTATGAAGAGGCATAAAGTGGTCCATGTCACTCTCCATCCCTTCAACTATCTCAACCTAAAAAATCACGTCAATACATCACCCCATTTAGCCGTGAAAGACGGACAAATAAACAAACAAACATACTTTTCTATTTATAATATTTGTATGGATGTATGGATTACAGTTCCCACCTGACTTGGCAAAAATCATCAAATGCCTACACACGTGTTTTAGGTCTCTTTGGTAGTACCTAACGCGGTGCGCGTACCTTTACTACTTACCCCCACTACTCTAAAGCTTTGATGAGTTTGATGACGTAGGCTGTACTTACTTATTTGTATGTTTACAGATGTTTTCTGAAAAACTTGACCATAAATTGGAAATATTGTTTTTCCTGTTAGAATCACTACTCGTTATTAATGTAGATCTTATTTTTCTCATAGCATTTTGGCTATCTTCATCCCATGTGATAAAAAGCTTCGGGTCGGGACTCGAACTCTCCATAACGAATTATAGGTAGAATGAGTTTAGCACAATCCCACGAGATATGTATGGCCTACGTTAATCCAGGGTGTCAGCTTCCAAAGTGCGTGGGGTGGGGATGAAGAAGTACCAAACACACACACACACTCACAAACTTTCGCATTTACAATATTTAATGTGCTTATAATAATTATAGCATATGGTTGAACCTGGTCTCCTCCGAAGGCAGCGACGCACGGTTTGATCCCGCCGGTGCCGGTGGCAATCAGCGCCAGCCCGATCATTGACGTCGTACTGGAGCGAGGTAAACGGGAAACTTAACCACGTGTACCTACTATATTCATACAGGACAGACCCACTAGAAGATGATAGGTATATCTTGTCGTATCCTACGAATAGGGGCGTAATTACCATTAATGCCTTTTCCCTCTTCTTTGATAATCGAATTCTGTATTTTTTTCCCCATCAACTAGTCTTAAAAATATAACAAAGTCATTTCATTTCGAAAAGTTAATCAAGTTTTTCAAATGAGCCACAGTTGTAATAGCTCTATTTCATCCATCGAATAACGCCTCTATAGCCGTTAGAGACGTTTTTCGCGGAGAAGTGAAGCGCTGGCAGTCTAAATCGCCGGTCGCGTTCGCCATTACGCCCTTTTACACGCGAAGCGTTTGCGCTAATGCCGCCTAGGTCGGTGTCGTTACAACCTTTACGCCCCTTTTCCAGGGAGAAAACGTGTTTAAGACACCATTTTTTAAGGCATTAACTAGCTTACGCCTTTATTCCTCGTGAAAAAAAAAGTTTATTTTTTAACTATCGTGGTAAAAAGAATTACTTAAGTGACATATTTTACATAAATTACATAAATAACAAAAAATGTATTTAACCATAACAATTGTAGGGTGTCATGTATTCTTACTTTTGAATTTTGGATTACTAGGTTTTACGCTGATTTTTTTAAACAGTTTAAAGCGTCTCCTGTAAAATCAACTTTTTGTAGTTACGCCCCTTTTCGTAGGATACGACGATCTAACAGTGACAGGTTGCCAGCCTCTTGCCTGAATCATAGGTACCTTTGCCTGTTTCCTTAGTCGCCTCTACGACGTTCACGGATTAAATGGAGAGGTAACGTGTTATTCTAAACCCGGCCCTACCGGCACAGCAGCAGGGGCGTAGCTACCGCCGTATCTGGCGTATCAATTATACGGGCTCCCAAAGTGTTAAGGGAAAAATCCTTTGTGAAAAATCTTCTACCCCCCCTCCCCCCCCCCATAAAGGGTCCCCAAACAATTTTTTTATACGGGGCCCCGCCAATGCACGCTACGCCACTGCACAGCGGTTAATTTTTGATTAGGGGCAGCGCAGACGACAGACTTTTTGTATGATCGAGTCTGCGGCGAACAAAAAGTCTGCTAGGATTGTATGCATTGTACGCCGGACTTTTTGCGCGTCGTGTGCGTTACTGCATAATTCCATAGGTTCTATTTTCACAGACTAGTCTGTCGTCTACGCAAGGCCTTACTATTGGTATGGTATGGACATGGATGTAGTAGGTACTAAATAATTGATAGAGCAGGTTAAACACGAGCTTCCTACTACTTGACTTAGTTTACCAGCTCAATGTTAAGCAATTTCGTTACATTTGTGTGATTGGCCCCTCAAGTACTCTGTAGGTAGATCGGAAGCCATAGTGTAAGTAAAATACATACCTACCTACAAGTAGGTAGTGTTAGTACGTACGTAGATACTTATTTCAACTTAAGTATCTTTCCATTATCTGTCACTTTTCAATCTCTAGTAAGCCAAACTATCGATAAGTACCTAGCTTGAATGTGTACCAGTATAGTAACTCCACAACTCCAGATAAATGTATTTTCAAAGACTTACGTTGGTGGTAACATGAGTGGAGGTATGGCAGAGCAACAAGTCAATACAGTTCCGAAGAAGTATATTATTGAGAAGTAAAGGATCACTCTGAAATAAGAAATTAAACTGATATTTAGTATGTACTTACCTAAGTATGTAGTGACGAATACAAATGTTCAGAAATTGTTGTTAGTAGCAGAAACCACGCTGATCCAACACGCATTTAGCAGACTTTTCTTATACCTACTATAATCATCATCATCTCTACATAGTATTAGACACAGACTTATATCGAAATAGACACCGCGAGTTCCTGCATTTGTATGAAAACCAAGCGTGCCACTTTTTCTCTACCTAGGGTAACGGCACCACGGCACCAGTTATGGACGGTTTAAGCTGACAAGCACCAGTGATGGACACTTCATTCATAATTTAAAGACCATAGAGTTGTGAATTGATTGTTGTAAAACAAATGACTATTCCTTAGTGGGTAGTAAATAAGAGTCATTGTCCATTACTGGTTCTTTGTCTATTACCGGTGACTTTACCCTACTGTAACGTCACATGATCGCTTTAGTGATGAGAATTGACAGTCCGAGTGAAACCGATTCAAAGATGACGCCGCCTTATTCAAGTAGTCCTGTCACTAGGCAGTTAAACCTAATCTAAGTGGTACAAAACTCAATGAAATCGCGTCAAAGGATAAGCATTGTTCTCCCTTTTGGCTCCCTTTTGGCACGCGAATTACATAGGTAGGTATACTTGAGTCATCTATTTCGATATAAGTCTGTGGTATTAGAGAAAGTCGCTTTCCCCTGTGTGCTATCTTCCTATGCACCTAATCTTTAAAACTACGCAACGGATTTTGATGCGGTTTATTTTAATAGACAGAGTATTTCAATGGGAAGGTTTATATTTATATGTATTACACGCATACCATAGCAAAAGAAGACTGCTAATTTTAGAGGTTTCTAATGTGGTATCGTAATTAATAGTATTTTATATTTAAACCAGCATTGCACCCTTGCAAAGCACGATAGGTAACGAGTTAACACAAGTACAGATGTAGTGAGAAACTATTTTCCTTCGTAATTTTTCGGAAAAGTTCGTATTTATCGTACTCTCTCAAATAGCTTCAGTACCCATCTTAAAGCTGTAGGGTAAGTCGCATCAGCAGACCAATATTTATATAGAGTGGATAATACGCAATCCAAATATTCGCTATAGTATCATTATTTTCAAATTACTTATAAAAACGTTGTATAGCCATGCTAAAACCTCGAAAACGGTTAAAAAAACCATTCCAAGAGAATTATATTTAATATTAACCTGTATCATATCGGAAAATAGCATATTCAAAAATAGCAACAACTCCGAGTCTTCTAGCAAAGTTTCATTTTGTTGTCCTTTTAATTAATGTTTTAAAGTGGAGATAATGCTTGGTTTACTAGTGACAATAAAACTGAGTTGATATTTTCAAAGTTACAGGAAGTGGTTGTAACATCTCTATATTATACACCCACATTATTCATTTTGACATTTGACACTAAACAATAAAGTTCCAAATTAATGGATATGAGAATGTCACTGATTTAATACGATCATTCATTGACAGTTCGGATGTCATCGTATTCCGATAAAGATCCGAGTTTTCCCGAAGGAAAATAGTTTCTCACTACATCTGTAGTGTAGGTAGTGTAGGATGTACGCACTTGTATCTCCCTATAAAATTATCCGCCAATATTGCTCCGATAAGAGGCATAGTGTAGCACATCATTATGAATATATGATACACAACAGTGGCAGCGTTTTCATGCAGACATAGCACATTCCTCAGGTACAGTGACAGAATAGCTGAAACAAAGTCAGATGTTATGCATTTTGACGCCAAGCCGGCTCACATTTCTTTATATATGCATTGCACGCGCAAGTTGAAGAATCCTAAAAACAAATACGGGCAACTATGACGGCACAAAAGTTTGTGTCGAATTACTCACTCCGTAAGCCGCAAAATGAAAATCTTTCGCAGAACTCCGTAGCGATAATACAAAATATTGATGTTGGATGACCGAGAAACATTTTCGAACACTTTGTGATGGGTACGGATATAAACAAGACGTGATAATCCTTTGACATTAGTTCACTTCACGTCTTGTCGTCTGTCAGTAGATTGAATGTTCAGGTTGAATCAGAAATTAATGAAGAAATAAAATTAAGTTGAACCACCTTTTCGAAAACATTCTAAGTCATAGATTCCCAAAGTGGGCGATAACGCCCCCTTGGGCACGCTGCAGGCCTAAAGGGGGGCGGTAAGAGACTCAGAAAAAAATGAGAGCGTTGTTTTTCTGTAGGTAAATAAAGGAGGGCGCTAAAAAATAAATTATTTTCAAAGTGGGCAGTAGACAAAATAAGTTTGGGAACCTCTGTTCTAAGTGGACAACGCAATAAACTATTTTTTGGGTTGTTCCTATTGTGATACAGTAGGAGGGATAGGTAGGTTGGAAGACGGAAACTATCCCATTTCTTCATGAATGCAGCAAAGAAAAGACAACCCACGAATAACTGTACCTGCCTCTGATTCCTCTTCAAGTGCCCTGGCGTTGTAGTTCAATTCTAGATCTTCAGACATGAAGGTCTCACAAAGAACAAGAGCAACGCCTGAGCGGTGTATCCTAGACTACAGCGGTGGCGTTATCAGGGCTTGAGAGAAGCGAGCCCGTACGGAGTATTGCCTTCGGGTGGAAAACGTGAGGGCGAGCCTGACCAAGTGAAGTGATTCCACCCTAGACTGAAGGGACGTGAGTAGAACTAGGTCAGATAATCTCATCTTGCAATACCAATAAATACTTACGCGTGCCTGAAGTTGAGAGTTGCCCTCGATTTCCCTATGATCCCAACATCGGGTTCTTACTTAGCATCAATTGTAGTAACTAGAAACTGTACCGCTCACAGCCCACATTTGAGTAAATCGGGAAAAATGCGCAAAAAAACCAATTTGATCCACTTCCAATAGACCGATTGAACTGAAACTTGGTATACCTACGTAACTTGGATGACAATACAATATTCCGGTAGTGGACGTCTGGTGGCCTAGCCGGGACTCTCTCCGATGGAGGGAACTCTTCAACGGTTGACCTGATTGACTGGAAATCTGGTGCACATAATCTAGCGTGGATAAAAATGAAGTACAGTTGGCAAAAAGTAGGTACAGTCGGCAAAAAAGCTTGTATCGAAAATTAAAGTTATGTTGATTTTTTAAAATTCGGTTAACGAAATTGTAACCACGCCTCGTCTCGTATCGTCTTGCCGGTAAAAAATAAGGTTTACCAGGACTTTTCCTAAACGATCTCAACGACGGCTAGATTTGTACCTTAACATAATTCCTTAGAGGCATCTATTCAACGTCTACGGAAGAAATGGAAAAGGGTTTTTACGCCATACAGCAATCTTTAAAACTCAAGAGTTCTGTTAGCACAACCGGACCACCACATAACGTTTCAACGGGGTCAATAGTAGTGATGTCGAAAAATAGTGATAAAATAGATAGGCATACAATATCAATACGGTCAATCGGCGTCATCAATAGCTGGTAATGACAGTATAAATATTATCGGTTTTATTGATATAATAGTATCCAATTGACAATGATGGGATGTCATTCTTCGCTCAGTAAATTAAACAACCAGTGAAAGTAATATTTTAGTTTAATAAAAACAAAAAAACTCCCATGTGGACAAAATCGCTAAATACTGATGTGCATCTGCTAGATTATGCTTAAATTATTTTCTTTTTAAAAAATAGATACAATCCAAAATAGTAAACAGAAATAAAATAAATCCTTTCCTGATACAATTCATTTATGAACGAAATCATCAATCAACTGGGTAAAAATTATCAAAAAAACTTAAACGAGGAAAGTTAATGAACTTTTTCAACGGAAAACTTAACATATAAATAAAATTGTCTTTTAAGGCGACGAAAAAAGGGGGTACTGAGAGACGCGTAAATCTTATTCACATCATGAGAATTCGCAAATCATCGGGCAATATAGAAACACGTTTTTATGCTGAATATGGAAATCATCAACAAGGAAGGTATCCGAAAATACCACGTATAACGACGTAAATAATATCTAAACAGTTCAGTTTATGACAATTTCATGCAGCCAGCTTGGTCCTACTTAATTGCCGTGCTTTGCCAGTCACATACGTGTACTAACATTAAGCTTTTGCTGTTCTTACAAATTACGGGACGTAAAACTTACTTTTGTCTTGATATTTAATAAAATACCGTTTAACCGTCTGGTAAGTTGGTAACCCTGAAATTGCTAAACGTGGCACTAGGTTTTTGAATGCATGTGCTCTGCCTACCCCTCATGGTAATACAGGCGTGAGAATATTTATATGTATGTGTAATATAATTGTTTATAAGAGAAAACTCACGATGAATATTAGAAGGAAAATTATACCCTAAGGCCGTGGTCGCCTTCAACCGCCGCCCGCGGCCGACAACGGCTCGCCGCCCGCGGCGTCTCAATGGTATGTTCGGGAATGCTCGGGAATGGTCGTTTTTGCCCGCCGCGTGCGGCGTTCCGTTTAATACTATTTTTCAGACGCCGCGGGCGGCAGGCCGTTGTCGGCCGCGGGCGGCGGGTGAAGGCGACCAAGGCCTAAAAGAGTACGTTGCCTGTGCCGAGCGTTACTAGGAAAATTCTGGACAAGAATGATACCAAAAAGTTTAATTTTTGAGCGTTATGGAACAATGTCGTAATAAGATGCCTGCCTGCTTACGATGAAATTTTATAAACAGGTTAGGACAATCCCTAACCTGACATCGTTCCAAATGATAATAATAATAAGCGATCGCAAACCTAATCTGTACCGGGCGTTTAGTAAGAAAAAAACCGGCACATTAACAGAAAAAAAGCTTACAGCTCGATCGATGAATAAAAATAACAGAAAAACTTTTGCAAATAGACCACTGAGCTCTGAATAAAATAACAACAAAGGATAAAAACCCGATACCGCGTATTGAAGACCTCACTAACAGACTTAGCGGCTTAAGATTTTTACAAGTTTGACCTTGTAATTCTGAAAATGAGTGAAATTAACAAACCCTTCTTTAAAACTCAAAATACATCTTACATTGAGAAAAATGGGAAATGGCGAAATAGACTATAAAGTGTGTTGCTGTTTGCGATTGTGTACTTCGCCTCCTTCAAAGAGGCCGAACATAATTCGCGTGAAATATAAAAAAGCCGTTAGACGACATTAATTTGAGTAGCGTTACGAGACATAACTACGTATACCTAAACACAGTGGCGAACTTCAACCAAGAGATCTCTTCCAGTGACGGAGTATGAATAAATAATATCCACAACTTACCGCCGCGCTCCTATAATTGTTGAGCACACATGGAACTAGGTCATTGTAATTAGATTTAGATGTTTGTTTGTGCTGTTTACAAACGCGTTGCTAGGGATTGCCGATTCTAGAATTTGACATAGTTCTACTGACTCAACAATTTTAAGTAGCGACCGTAAATAAAGCTCATAGACCCATCGTAAAGGGCATACAGTAAAAAGTAAATCATACTCAAAAATAAAAATACACTTCTTGTCACTATGTCACATACATTTTTAACATTGTGTGCATCAAGGTTTCATTGCAATGTTGCTGGGCGGAGGAGAAAATGTTCACACCAAAAGGATAGCTGCGCTGGACGAGGGTGGTGAAATGAAGTAATCCCATTGGTGAATTCAATTCCCTTCCCAAAGCTCTACTGCAGTTATCTACTACCAAGCCGCGACTAACCCACGCGGTCAGAACAAACAAGCAGTCGACTCATGTGTTCATCTAACACCATACAAAGTCCGGTGAGTTAACCGGCTGGATAAACTTTATAACAGTATGTTGGTACCCGCCCATAAAATTGCACAACGATCTCAGATTATTTTTAGAGAATTATCTCTTTCCAACTCACGTGACGGCGATTGCCTCTTCCAAAGCCCGATGCGCAAACTTTATGGTTGTACTGTAAATTGCCTTGAACCCTTTTATTTGAGCAGAAACTGTTCGTGACAAAAAGTATAACGGGGCCCATAGTGAAAAGGGGGTTGAAACGAATCAATAGCTATTTCATGACTTCTGTGAAATGGGGATTGACTGATATTAAAGACCGGTCGCCGAGCACAGAGAAATTCGAGCGTTGACCAGCGTGCGTGGCACTTTGCGAGCGTGAGGGCAATATTACTGTACGCGCGCGACAGAGATAGATAGCAGCGGGTCAACGCCCGAGTTTCTCTGTGCTCCGCGACCGGCCTTTAGTAAGTCAAGAACTCCTTTTCACTAGGGCTCCAGAAATTTAAATTAGTAATTAGAAAACTAAGGATCGGGCTGTGCTTAGCCTGCGCCGGCCGTGGGTTCGTCTCGCGGCTCTTCCTCCATGTCCACGCTTTCGGTCTCGGAGGCTCCTTCCGGCTCGTCTTGTTGGAACATGTTGATCACGTCGCCCACAGTCCGGGCCAGAGCTCCTATCGACGCGATGAGGTCGTTGGGGTCTCTGTGGCCGTCTGGGGTGTCGCCCATGTGTATATCGAAGTTGTCCAATTCCTCGTCGTCGATTTCGTTATCTTGGATCTGCCTGGCGTACGCTATCGCCATCGCCAGGCCAGGGTATAAGCGATCCATCTCCATAACATCCATTCTGAAAGTTCGAAAGAAGAGTAATAATGCTTGGGGAATAGATGGGGAAAAAAGAGTAATATAACTTAGTCTGCTTAGTTTTGAGGTTCTCTACGGGATTGATGATCGCATGCCACCAGGTGATTCGATTTCACGCAAAAGCCTGCGTAAGTACTTGTACCTACTACAAAAGGAGCCCAGTTTAAAGACGGTTGAATATAAATATAAAATTGTTAGTGTACAAATATTGCTGCTTCTGAGCAACATTTATATTTTAGCTATGTCACTTACGCAATTCAGCGGGTTAATTTTAAAAACAATCACAGATAGAGACAACTCTCTCGGGAGTTCATAAAAAGTTTCACTGTCCTTGAGTGACTATCCTTGAGTCACTATCCTTGAGTCACTATCCTTGATTACAAAACAACATAGATACGTACAACACATAACGTACGTACACAAACACACGTCAACATGAGGTTGGCTCTAAAGCGATGGCGTTAATTAAAACTCTAGGGCTCTAGGCGCTATGAATGATAGTGATGATGAGAATAATTCGACTGTTTAAGCGGGGCAGTATGGCAGTTCCTCGCAACATACGACTAACTACGTCTTAGGTACCCACTACGCATTCACGTGACACAGTTTACACGAAGAATGATATGGAGTCCAGGGTTGTGTAAATTGGGCAACGGAATTCCTTTCAATTCTTATCAACGTCTGAATAATTGTAACTTCAAAAATAAAAATATGTGCCTTATGTTACGAGAAGCTGTGAAATGAAAATAAACAAAACAATGCATCTAAGATTTCTAATCTAAGTTTATACTTAGATTCGATCTCTCAGATGCCACTATAACAAAACAGACATACAGTCGATGCCACCAATATGCACACAAAAAAGTCCAAAAAGTAAATTCTTTACAGACATAGTACATAACGTTTTGCCATCAGAAACCTCACAATACGGCGGCACTCGTTGATTACATGCGTGATGTTTTCAATACGGAACATTATAAGTCAGTGTCAAATCCAACGTCGTAATGAGTCTAACTAAGGTCACGACAAATACCAGCTTTCCCACTAAAATCCACATTACATCTGCACTTGGAAACTTTTTGCAACTTCACGTGTCCATATAACGGCTAGGCTGTACGTATGCATCTCAACGGAACAAAAAAACAAGTGCCCCGCGTAACCAGAGGACGTGATAAAGAATAAAGGTGCGTCAGCGAGTGCGTACTTAGTCCGCCACAGCCCGCGTGTCTAACCTCGTGTTACACTGTGCCTGGCTTACTCCAGATCGGGGGGTGCGTAGACCGCGTAGTTGGGTAGTAACGAGGAGAGTAGCTCGTGCAGGGCGGACCGGGCGAGGGAGCGAGGGTCGCCCTGCGGCTCGAACGTGTAGCCGTAGCGGTTGACGCCCTGGTTGGGCGGCGCCGGGTCCGAAGCCACCAGGTTAGTGACCTCTGGCACAGCCTGCGACACACAATTTTTAAAAACCTTACCAGGAGGTAGTTCTGGTGGATTTTCTTTGGCCTTACTACAGTCAAACCAATCAAACTAGGTATGGATAATAGTGCACAATGGCATAACATCGGGAAAACTCGGAATACGACGGCAGTGTCGGTCAATTATTGTATTGAATGAGCGAAATATTTATGTCCATTAACATCCAACTAAGTATATTATTCAGTATCAAAAGCTGATTGATTGAACTATATTTGTACAAGCCCAGCAATACTACTGTACTGAAAACGGTAAACATGCTTTATATATTATAAGTATAACATACATAAATACATGTGAATACAGATATTTAACATCGTAAACGTGATGACGAATCTAGTTTTCATGACTTAAACGTAAGAAATATTTCTTTGAACGATAATTAGCTAACTTAATTGGTATCTAATTCAGTCAAATTACTTAGTCATACAAAGGTTCCTAAGGTAACGGCACCAGTTATGGACGGTTTAAGCTGAGAAGCACCAGTGATGGACACTTCATTCATAATTTAAAGACCATAGAGCTGTGAATTGATTGTTGTAGAACAAATGACTTTTCCTTAGTGGGTAGTAAATAAGAGTGAGTCCATTACTGGTTCTTTGTCCATTACCGGTGACTTTACCTTATTTGGGGCTCATTGCAGGTAAGGGTAACTGCAAAATAATTTAAGAATATGGACTCGTTTACCCCGTCAACCAAAAGGTCGGACATCGGCTTGATGACGCACAGGTGGCGGATGACCTCATCCGGCCAGCTCCGGAACAGGTTCAAACCCTCGTTGATCAGCACCTTGGCTCGCTCCTGTTAATAAACACCTTTCATTATCATTCGGGATGACGACGGGCTTCAAAATATTTGTATTTAGTCCGTAACATTATGGAAAACATTCCATAGATGTCGTAAGAGGCGACTAAGGAAACAGGTTTAGGTATGTTTTAAGCGACAGGCTACCAACCTGTCACTATTATACCTCTTCTATCTAAACCTAAAACTATGATGGAAGTGTCTGCGAAGCGTGATATAGTCATGGTTTTGTCTATGTCACGTTTCGTGCGCTCTGCCTACCCCATTTGGGAACACAGGCGTGATTGTATGTATGTATGTACCTGGAGCGCTGGATCGGCGTCGTACCGGTCGGCCAGGGCCTCCGCGTTCTGCTTGAGCCACTCGAAGACCGCCGGCTCGCGCCACTTGGACCACGTGAACTTGGCGTACAGGAATATCAAGTCGTTGAGGTTGCGAGTCATTCTGTACAACGAGTGCGAGTTACAATCGCTGTGTAAGACTGCCTGTCCATTGGAGCGGAGCGAGGCACCCGAGAAAGAAAGTCCACCAATAGAATTGCATAAAATCTCCACTTCTTCAGTGGATGCAACTCTGTTGGTGGATTTTAATCTCACTCACCGCTCCGCTGCCTCGCTCCGCTCCAGTGGACAGGCAGCCTAAGTCCACTACCACACTGGACAAAATTTGAAAAATGCCCAGGAATCCAAAGCTAGAACTGGAAATAACTATATTAGCATTTATTACTATTTGTTATTAAAAAAACTGTTAATCACTACAGCAATAACACTCATCACTGTTTGTTGTAATGTTCTCAATACAATCGGTATACCAACATTGGTGGTGACGCTTTGGATTTACTTAAAAACGTGAGAAGATTTGGTAAAGAAAAGAACCGGAATGTAGGTGAGAATAGATATAAATAATGAATCAACGAGTTTTGAGAAACTATCTGATTGCTAAGGCGCTTAATGAGGACTTAATAAGTTTACCCGTAACTATTCTCATGTAGCCCTTTAGACATACGGTATATTGTTCCCACAATTATTGTACATATAATTATTTTCACTGTCTTCCTGACAAATTAAAACAGAGCAATCTAGAATCATCTTTGCATTTTTAAGGTTCCGTACCATACCCAAAGAGTGAAAACGGGACCCTATTACTGAGACTACGCTGTCTGTCTGTCTGTACGTCTCTCACCAGGCTGTATCTCAGGAACAGTAAGAGCTAGGCAATTAAAATTTTCACAGGTGATGTATTTCTGTTGCCGCTATAACAACAAATACAAAAATCAAAATAATAATAATAATAATTAAAGGGGATCTCATACAAAAAACCTGTTTGTTTTGCTGTTTTTGGTACAGAACCCTTCGTGCGCGAGTCCGACTCGCACTTGACCGGTTTTTTGTATTTTTTTCTGCGGGTATAATTGGTCGACGTAAATTCAAATATTTACTGACGCTAGTTCACCTTTCAGTCGCTTTGTTGAACAAGACGCTCCCTTGCAGTTTGGCGCTCGGAGTGACGTTGGCGCATTCGAAGAGCTTCATCACGATCATGGGGAAGCGCAGCATGGCGGTTTGCAGCAGGTCGTCGGCTTTGCTTAGATCGCCTGCGCAGAGACCAACATTCTTAAGCCCCATACATTAGGGGACAAATGTGCCGCGACACGTGTCGCGCGACATTGCGGAATTCGCACGACTTATATCCGCGTATATACACATGTCGAGCGAAGTCCGGCAACGTTTGCCCCTGATGTATCCTTGGCTTTAACCCGTGGGCCGCATATTGCCACGCCTCGAGAGAAATTTAACCTTTTGAACGCCAAGGCGCGAAGTGAAACGCTGTGCTCCTGACGCCAAGGCAAAAATCGTTTCAAATACGAACGAACAATAGTGATGTCACAACCGCATATCGATATTACCGATATTACAATTGATTTCAGCCATTGAACCCCTTATATTTTACCTCATACATTACCACAACGTTTTCCATATAATTTTCATGAATTTGCGTGTAATTACTGTCATTGAAAACCTTTAAAAATTAAAACTTTACTGTAACTTTCATTATTATTTTGCAATGGAACCACTTCACTACTTTGCTGATGACGTCATACTTCGACGTTCGTTGCCGTCATTGGCGTTGGGGGCAGTGGAAATTAGAATAGTGCTAGTGTTGGGAACGTAATTAAAACAAAAATTGTTCTTTTCGATGTTTCGGGAACTGGGAACTAGGTATATAAATTGGAATGAAAATACATTCAGTTGTAAAACACAGACCCGAGAAGATAATGCATAAGGATTAATATTATTACCTTTTAGTTTTTTTAATTCCTTGGCGTGGATATGTTTACTGAAAACAAAGATAATAAAGTCGCTCGAGTGAGGGTTTTATGGTATGCACCTGCACATAAAGCAATAAATCTTATATTTATTGCACGTAGTTCTTTCTTTGTTTGTCGGCGTGCCGGCTATTCAATGCCCCGCTCACATTCTCTGTCCCTTACAAACACGGCGCGCGACTTATTTAAAGTTTATGATGCCCTTGTCTTGCGAGATTCGAAGTATTTTAGCGTGTACAAAATCACGTGTAATCGCAAAAAAAAAGAGTACGAAAATATTCTAGACAGATTAATTAATTATTATTTAATTGTTTGTATAGGGAAAAAAACTGACCCATTTAAAAGTGTCGTCAAACAAAAAAAAAACGTTTATTTAAATAATAGGAATATCCACTTGCTAGGCGTTCGCGATTTATTGTATTTTTACACCTGCAGTAGCAGACGGCAACTTAAAATATAAACATAAACTCCCAACGTATTTTTTCTTTACCTAAATATGTACTACTATTTCTTTGTTTAAATAATATACATAGAAATATCAAAAACAAATTGAAAGACTATCAAGTGCGAACGGTCTTAGCACTTTCTTTATTCATTCAACTTTCATGGATAAGACGGCGGACCCTGTTTTCACATTGGCGGACCCCCACGGGTCCGCGGACCACAGGTTAAGAAACACTGCGTTATTTGATAGAATATGCGTATTAAAAATTTACTTACCTCAAAATCTTCTTCTTCAACTTCTTCGAACACAAGGTCTTCGATTTCATCGTCAGTATCGACACCTTCCAAAATTCGAAGTAACTCCTCTGTACTCATTTGGCTACTATCGACACTCATTTTTGCGCCTGTGTCGTCAACTCGTAACGTGCTCTCACTTCAAGGGCGCACGGAGCAGTGACAAGCATTCGCACATAAGGGTCGTAAAAAAACATTTTGTCGATTATTATAACCAAGAACAAACGAACTGTCACGTGCCGTTCTAGCGCTCAAATGTATTCATTGGGGTTTGGGTTGTATTGCGAATAGATCCGTCAGACGTTTAAATTTGACTTTAGTAAAAGGGAAATTATAATTTTATAACACGTTCCGCCTTAGTAATTTTTTTTTCGCAAAACTTCCAAATTATCTCACCGTTTAAACCGTCTCTGAACTACGGCAAACATTACAAAACCAAAATCAGCTAAATCGGCCCAGACATTCTCGAGTTTTAGCGAGACTAACGAACAGCAATTCCTTTTTTTATTTAAATAGACGGATATTATATTTTAGTATTCCTTAAATCTTTTTCGCTGTAAAACATGGGGGACCGCGGAACCCCAAACATATGCCCACGGACCCCCAAGGGCCCGCGGACTACAGGTTAGGGATCTCTCATATCGATAACTAAAAGAAGACATTGCTGTGCGTCCCATCACTAGGCGACGTTACACGGCGTCTTTGGCGCTCTTAGAAAATGCTTGTTATTTTTTCGAATGGTGCTGTATTATTTTATTTAAATTAGGTATAAAATAACTTACACTACCTATAAATAAAGTAAACCAAGAAAAAATGATGAAGTGTTTTATATTTCATAGTTCTCTCGCAATAACTTCGGCCCGCCATATAACGTCGTGGCGTTACGGGCACTGATTTGCGATGACGTGAATTGGCGTCTTTGGCGGTCAAAAGGTTAACAAACAGAGACTCAAACTTATTAATCCGATAGTTGGGATTCAACTTACTGACATACAAGTGCAATTTCATGTCCATGTTTCTTTGGCACAAGAAAGGCTGAGAATGCTCGTAAAAATTGCACACATATGTAAACATAAATACATCACGCCTGCATTCCCAAGTGGGGTAGGCAGAGCACACGAAACGTTAAATAGACAAAACCATGACTATTCCACGTTTCGTGGCCACTTCTAGCATATTTTAGGTTTTTAGTTAGGACGTAGAGAGGTTGCTAGCCTGTCGCCTAAGATATACCTATTTACTTAGTCACCTCTTACGACATCCACGGAAGAAATGGAGAGGGAGGAATAAACAAATAGCTTCTACTGTAGTTGGAAATGTCCGAATGTGATCTTAAGCTTTCATATATTCATAAAAGGTGATGATTGATGATTTGATGAATTTAGTAAACAATCGCCCGCTGCTGTTTATTATCAATTTGCCGTGCATTCATCCATGACTAGTATACACTGAATTTCACTAATCATTCTAATCAGGCAATCAGAGAAATCTATTAAACGTAAAAGTTCACGTCAGACTTCAATAGCTTTCGACGGGCGGTGCCCATCCTCCAACCACCAGCTAAATACCACCAAGCCGTGGTAGCCCAGCGGTTCGACCTGTGGCCTCTCAAGCAGAGGGTTGTGGGTTCAAACCCCGGGCTCGCACCTCTGAATTTTTCGGAATTTATGTGCGATATCAAAATTGATATTTATCACGAGCTATTCGATGAAGTAAAACATCGTGAGGAAACCTACACACAGCGACGAAGTAAATCAACGTTGTGTGTGAAGTTCCCAATCCGCACTGGGCCCGCGTGGGAACTATAGCCCAAGCCCTCTCATACTGAGAAGAGGCTTGTGCCCTGCAGTGGGACTTATATAGACTGATGATGCTGATGATGATGATGATGAAATAAATATCGAAAAAAAAAATCAGGAACTACTCTCCGGCACTCACCTCCGCTTTTAGTGGCCACGTGGTAATGGGCCATGGCGTACGAGAAGGATATGTTGAAGAGGAACCCCGCGTTCCTCTCCTTAGACCAGTGATCGACCGCGTCTATCAGCCACTGGTGTTCCCTCGCGCGCAGGGCCACCGTGTCAATGATGAACAGGACCGCGAGAGGGTCTGAAGGGTCCAAGTTTAACAGCAACTTTGCCAGTTCAAGGGCAGTCCGGTGGCACGCCCGGTTAGTCAGCAGATGCATGTACTTCAGGATAAGTATGTGGAACGGCCGGTTCTCCATATACGCGTATTCCAGCCGGGTCGCGGGCTGAAAATTAATACAGTCGTTTGTTATATAACATAGAATAACACCTCTCCATTTCTTCCGTGGATGTCGTAAGAGGCGACTAAGGAAATAGGTTAAGGTTTATTTGCCGTGTGGTGCCGGGTTAGAATACCACCTCCCCCTTTCTTCCCGTGGGTGTCGTAATAGTCGACTCTGGGATAGGGTTAGTGTATTGTGGGCGTCACTGCACCTGTCACTGCAATTTCACGTTTAACCATCTGGTTACCCTGAAATTGCTAAACGTTGCACTGGACTTTTGAATTCATGTGCTCTGCCTACCCCTCTTGGGAATACAGGCGTGAGAATATGTATGTATGTATATTTTAGGCGACGGGCTAGCAACCTGTCAGTATTATACCTGCTAACTCAAAACCTAAAAAAATATGCTAGAAGCGGCCACCAAACGCGAAATATTCATGGTTGTGTCTATGGAGCGGTACGTGTGCTCTGCCTACCTCATTTGGAAATACAGGCGTGATGATGTATGATGTCATTCACGCTTTTAGAGATTGTAAAACAGTCGCTTGGGAGGCTGCTTCATAAAGACTTAGGCTAAGCGCGCACCACGACTTTTTGTCGTGCGACACGATTTTAAAATAGCGCTGTCCATACTGATTTTTTCATCATAGTGCGCGCGATGACATATAAACCGTTACGTTGCATTTCTGCGACAAAATTGTCGCGCGACAAAAAATCGTAGTGCGCGCTTAGCCTTATAGCTTATATGTTGTGTTCGTTATTGTTTACGCTTCAAAATGATTTTAAATACCTCGACGTTTCTTCCGCGTTAGTGATGTGGTTACGTGTTGACTGAATTGAGGTCGCTGTAACGCGGCCGAAACGTCGAGGTAGTTAAAATAATTTTAAAGCGTGATTTAGACCCGCGTAATTATAAAAACGACTTGTAGCTTATCAGCATAAACATCTTTTATAAATTACATAATTACAAAGGTTAGTTGATGGAAAGATTTGGCTCGTTAAATATGTAGTCATATATTATCTCAAAAGCCGCTATGCAATAGACTCCTGTATAAGAAATTACTGTATGAGATCAGTGAGATCGCTTGGTATTCGTAGTACTAGATAGCTTACATCAGTTAGTTGGAAGGACGGATGAGCCACTAACTGCATGTACGCAATAGATTTCTCGATCAGCGTATTGGCCATGGTGTAGTCTTCCACGCGGAACATCAAGTCGGCCCTCTGAAAAAAAATTACAAGTGAAAAAAATCGTAAAATAACCTTCCTCGATATCAATAAATATGTCAGTTGTGGTTAACCTCTTTTGAACATTACTACCATGAGACTCACTCATGTTGGATAATTTACGGATAACTCACGTTAATAGAGCGAACGTTAACGTAAATAGAGCGAAGGCGCGCAGTGCGCGTTTGGCAGCAGCAGCCGCCGCGGCTTCTAGATGAAGGGCTACGAATTAGCTCGAAACATGTCAAAACACGAGCTTTTGACTGTGTAATTTCTTCTGTCTGTCGTTATACGAATATTATGCGCATGTAGCATTTATGTATCATTAATTTGAAATTACAGAAAACGATAGGCTATATACCAGTGATTCCCAAAGTGGTCCAGTTGGATCCCAAAGGGTTCAATGGAGACTCGACGGGGGTTCGCAAGTTCGCAACGATACATACATACATACATATTCTCACGCCTGTATTCCCATGAGGGGTAGGCAGAGCACATGGATTCAAAAATACAGTGCCTCGTCTAGCAAATTCAGGGTAACCAGATGGTTAAACGATGTTGGTAAAATTAGGCGTTTTTAGCAATTCTGAAGAACGTCATGGTTTAAACTAAGTGTAAACCTAGCTAAGGTTTATTATCTCTTCTGTGGATGTAAAGGTACTTGTTTTCCAGCCTTCTATGGTGTGTTTAGTGCAGCGGTTGTTAACCTTTTTAAAAAATATTACAAGCCTGCGACCCGATTAAAACAGAAAAACAATACATTTCCCTATCCGGGTCCTCATGTCATCATTGGCGCTTCATCTGTGTCATAGTGCGACATAATTTTGTCACTGCAATTGGTGTTTCTCAAAAAACGTAAGTTAGAGTCAGCAAGGAAGCAGTGATTGCGGTGTTTTTTCAAAAAGTCCCGCAGGTCCTGTGACCCATCTCGATATAGCCCGCGATCCAAAGGTTAACCCACTAAACTTCATAATACCGTGATTCACAATACCCCTATTTATCAAATTACCAAAGGCTCATAATGCCTAAATGTCAAATTGTCTTATTCTTGTAATGAACAAATACCACCGAAAAAGGCCGAAACTCAAAACAAAATAATTGAATTTAGTTCATTATAATAAACCTGCCAAGTGCGAGTCGGACTCGCGCACGAAAGGTTCCGTACCAAAAACTACAAAAATTCTGAATTTTTGTATGAGA